>CAUYPK010122684.1:0-22236 GCA_963574355.1 Loris lydekkerianus
TTTTTTTTTTTTTTTTTTTAATAGAGACAGAGTCTCACTTTATGGCCCTTTGGTAGAGTGCCGTGGCATCACACAGCTCACAGCAACCTCCAGCTCCTGGGCTTAAGCGATTCTCTTGCCTTAGCCTCCCGAGTAGCTGGGACTACAGGCGCCTGCCGCAACGCCTGGCTATTTTTTTGTTGCAGTTTGGCCGGGGCTGGGTTTGAACCCACCACCCTCTGCATATGGGGCCGGCCCCCTACTCACTGAGCCACAGGCGCCACCCAAAACATTTTTTTTATTTTTAAGGATGGGGTCTCACTATGTTGCTCAGGTTGGTCTTAAACTCCTGGCCTCTAGTGATCCTCCTGCCTTGGCCTCCCAAAGTGCTGAGATTATAGATGTGAGCCACAGCACCTGTCCTCAATGGCCAAGACTTTTTATGCAACTTGTTCAGCTCCAGAATTGTTTTCCTTCTAGCAAAGTCAAGTCCATTCTTAGTTAGTTCTCTGGTTCATTCCTGTCTTCCTCCTCTGGTTTCTCACCTTGACCAGGCCAATGAGGGAGCCAGGAACTCACTGCCACCAAGCTGGTCAGGCCAAACTTACCTGGGGTAGTTCCAGTGTGCTGGTGCAGGCTGAGGTACAGGAGGCAGCCTCTCGGAAGGTGAAGGCTGAGAAGGAGAGAAAAGAAGATGCTAGCAGGGGTGCCCAACCTTTTTGTTTCCTGCAGCACACAGGAAGAAGAGTTGTCTTGGGTTGAACATTAAATATGCAAACACTAGTGAAAGCTGATATCTAATGCCACAGATAAGCAAAACAGGCCTCAAATAATCTGCATGTGGTCTGCTGGCTGCAGGTAGGACACTCCTAGAAGGCAGGCCACCCTCAGATTGTTCTTGGCATCCTGAGGTGTTACTTCTAGAAATGTCTGAGTAAATCATCTTTGAGTAACAGAAACCCACTCAAGCTAGTTGATGGGACATAATTATTATAAGAACACAGGAATTTCTTTTAGAACCCAAGAATAGGAAGGAAGCTGGAATTCAGGACTGAGCTGAGGTTAGAGCCAGGAAAGGTGTCCGTCTACTCTCTTCTTTCCTCATTTTCTCCCCCTGTTCCCACCTTTTCACTGTGGACCAGCTTTCCCTGTTTCTCTGGCCCTAGGGAAGGAGATGGCTACCCTGCGCCCCTTGAGCTCTTACTTGGCCCTCAGGTCTAGGCACCTGAGGAAATTAATAGATCCATTCTGAGTCCAAATACCTGGAAAAGACTCTCGCTAACCCAATCAGGTAGTTGGGGCCTGTCAACCGTGGACCCACACGGTGCAAACAGGCTGCCAGGACCCACACTTGTGGTTGTGGGAGGGCGATTCTTAGGAAGGTGGGTGGACTCACGGGCTGGACAGACACCACCCCACCTAGGGTATTTGCCAGAAGCAGTACTTATAGGACAAACAAGAGGCGTACTGTACTCAAGTGGGGGGAACTGCTTATGGGACTCCCATTGCTATTAATATGGTTATGATCAGACGACACATGATTTTGCACAATTGTACTTAGTCTGAGCTGTTTTCCATGTTATTACAAACATTTTATAATAGAGACTTTATGTGGCTTTATTATAAATTACTTTGTAAGTACCTCATTGTGGGACATGTTTTAAAATTTTTTCACCATTACAAGTAATACAGCAGTAGTCATCTTTACATACAAAGCTCTATCTCGGTTTTGAATTATTTTCTTTGGAATAGATTGGTAGAGGCGGAATTAGGTAAGGATTTTTATTTGCAAATGAGAGAATGCACTTTATCTAGTTATAAACGTCTCAGTAGATGGTTAAGTAGAAAGGAGTTTTTATGTAAGATATTCAGCAGCTCTGGAAGGTGGTGGGGGTAGGTCTTGCAGGGAACTTGGTTTAGATACCACAGCCAGGGAACAATGCGACTGGATCAGTGCGCTACACTGTGGAACTTTCTAGTGAAATATTGCTGCTGCTGTTGCTGCCGCCACTACTATTTGGCATAGGTGTCCCTAGACACTGGTCTGCAGAAACTCTGCCACAGAGTCTTTAGAAGGACCATTTGTCTCCAGCACACTATCAGAAGGTTGAGTTCCTTGTCCTTGGGTGTCGTTTCTCCCCTTTGTCCACATCCGACGATGGGGGGTCTGACTGGCAGAACCTGGAGCACACGTCCTCAGGCTAGCAATAAGCATGTCTGATAGGTAGAGCTTTGGATTAGTAGTACAGGAAGGTAGGACTCACGTGAAATTGCCAAAATGTCATGATTAGTATTATTATTGTTTGAAACAGAGTCTCACTCTGTTGCCCTGGGAAGAGTGCCATGGCGTCATTGCTCCCAGCAACCTCAAACGCTTGGGCTCAAGCAGTCCTCTTGCCCTAGCCTCCTGAGTAGCTGGGACTATAGGCTCCCTTCACAATGCCCGGCTAGATTTTCTATGTGTAGTAGAGATGGGGTCTCACTCTCGCTCAGGCTGGTCTTGAACTTCTGTGCTCAAGCAATCCACCTGCCTCAGCCTCTCAGAGTGCTGGGATTACAGGCGACAGCCACTGCACCTGATCAAAATATTATTATTTAAAAGATGCCAGACATCTCCGAGTGATAGATGCTTACTGTGTGTTCAGTTGTAAGTTTAGAGGAAAAATTATATAGGCTAGAGCAATGGCTTAGTGATATACGCAAAAGCTCAGGTGTTTTCTGTTTCAGTGTGTTGGCAGTATGTTCCTTCACAGCCCCAGCTGGCTACACAGTGCCAAGCATCGTATCCTTGCTTGGTAGACTTCCAACGAGGAAGGAAGGGGATAGGACCAAAGGGCCTCCCTCTTCTTCTCTTTCTTCTTTGAGACAGGGTTTCACTCTTTTGTCCAGGCTGGAGTACAGTGGCATCATCATAGCTCACTTCAAACCCAAACTCCTGGGCTCAAGAGATCCTCCTGCCTCAGCCTCCCAAGTGGCTAGGACTATAGGCATGTGTCATTGTACCTGGTTAATTTTTCTATTTTTTGTAGAGATAGGATCTTGCTATGGCTGGTCTTGAACTCCTGGCCTTGAGTGATCCTCCCATCTCAGATTCTCAAAGTGCTGGGATTATAGGCATGAGCTACCACACCCAGTCCTCTTTCTTTAAGAGCTCTCTTATTTTAGGGATTAAAGTCTCCAGCAGACTTTCTTGTATATAGTCTAGGTCAAGTGCCCATCCCCATATCACTGGCAAAAGGGAGCAGGACTACCCTGGATGCCTTAGATCTGGTCTGAGGACCTTGCTCCCAGAATTTAGTTCTTTGAGTAGGAAAGAGTAGTTCTTGGGAAAGCAATAGTACCTGCCACAGGGGTAATTAACTTTTTTTTTGTATGAACATTTTAAGACTCCTGATACATACTGACAAATTATTTCTAAAGTTTTTGTATAATTTTTTTTTTTTTTTTTTTGAGACAGAGTCTCACTCCACCATCCTGGGTAGAGTGCCAAGGCATCATAGGTTACAGCAACCTCAAACTCTTGGGTTCAGGCTGTCTTTTTTTTTTTGAGAAAAAGTCTTGCTATGTCACCTTGGGTAGAGTGCCATGGTGTCACAACTCACAGCAACCTCAAACTCTTGGGCTTAAGTGATCTCTTGCCTCAGCCTTCCAAGTAGCTGAGACTACAGGTGCCCACCACAATGCCTGGTTAATTTTTCTATTTTAGAAAGAGAGAAGGGGTCTCACTCTTGTTTAGGCTGGTCTTGAACTCCTGAGCTCAAGCAATCTACTTGCCTCAGCCTCCCAAAGTGCTAGGATTACACGTGTGAGCCATCCTGCCCATCCCCTGGTTGTATCAACTTAAAGTCTTATGACCAGTATGAGTATGTCTGTTTCACCACACCCTTGCCAATAAGTGAGTTTTGTGTATTTATTTATAGCCACGGCACTGAATTTCATTCTTATTCAAATAGGTTTTTTTTTTAGATCAAATTACCTTAAATTTTGTAGAAGTATGATCTTGTCATGAATGAATGAGTGAAAATGATTACATAGTCTCATTTTAATTGTTGTATTTTAAAGAATGATGTCTTACCATATCAATCAGGCCTTTCTGAACAGTTTTAGAAATAATGGTTATAATGATGAATATCCTTGACTTGTTCCTGATTTCGACATCAGAATTAGAGTGTTATGCTGATACATCTGAGGTGAGTTCATTTGAGATATGTCTTATTTCCTCAAACTTAAGCTCTTGCTGGTAAGATGTACCAACTTAATAATAGCTTTTGGAAGGTGGAGTGAGGAGGGGAAGGAGTTACTTAATATTAACCTTACACATTGATTGAATGATGTTCTTACTTCAATGATGTTAAATGTGAAATAAAGGTACCTTGGAAACACCAAAGGGAATTTTTAAAATAGACATATATGTATATACACACACAGCAGAACTTCTGTAAGTTGATGACCAAGGCACAGTAAAAAACTGGTCAACATATGAAGGTACTGAAATGTACATGTGGTTGGATGTCTGGTCTATACAAATTACTCTATGTGTGTGTATATGAGATAATGTTTTTCCTCCCATTGTTAGTGTCAAATAACTAAATATATACTCATGTGATATAAACGGTATCCTTAAAGAAAATTAATTCTTTATATAATATATACTTTTTTTTTGAGACAGAGTCTCACTTTATTGCCCTTAGTAGAGTGCTATGGCATCACAGCTCACAGCAACCTCAAACTCTTGGGCTCAAGCAATCCTCTTGCCTCAACCTCCTGAGTAGCTGGGACTACAGGCATACAATATACACTTTTTTATGTTTAGCAAATATCATTCTATTCCCAGTATTTAGAATTTTCTTGAGAAATGGATATTGAATTTGACAAGAGTCTAAGCATAAGATCATCATTACAAAATTGATGCCCTGATGTGAGATTATATAATATGAGTTATTTCTTAACACTAAACCATTTTGGCAATCCTGCAATTTATCATTATGTATGATTCTTTTACTAGTCTGTTGAATTTTATTTCTAGTATATATTTTTTATATTTCCAGTATTTTACTTAGGATTATTATAGCTATTTCATAAGTGGGAAGATTCATAGGATTTTTTTCCTGCTATTTCAGACTTTGGTGTCACAGTTATAGTTTCATAACATACATTGCTGTTCATCTTTTGTCCTGTAAGCAGAACAGTTCATATGACAAAAAACAAGCAGTTTCTTGAAAGTTAAACTTAGCATCTGGACCTGGAGTTTTTGGTAGAAGTAAATATTTGGTAACTTTTTCTTTGATTATTGGTCTTATAGGGTCAATTTTGATAACATATATTTTCCCATAGAAAATCATGTCATTGAGATCTTCAAGTTTATAAGCAAAAAGTAATAGCTAAGTGTCTTAGAATTTTCAAGTCTTTGCTTTATCTGTTTTTTATATATATTTTTTGTCATTTTTGTTGGTATTTGACAGAGATTCTACTATCTTAAGTCTGGTTTTCCCCAAAGAACAACCTTGAAAATATTTATTAATGTTCATGTTTTATTATTTTTGAATTATTATTATTTTTTTTAGACAGAGCCTCAAGCTGTCACCCTGGGTAAGAGTGCCGTGGCATCACAGCTCACAGCAACCTCCAACTCCTGGGCTCAAGCCATTCTTCTGCCTCTGCCTCCCAAGTAGCTGGGACTACAGACGCTGCCATTACACCCGGCTATGTTTTGGTTGCAGCCGTCATTGTTGTTTGGTGGGTCCCGACTGTATTTGAACCTGCCAGCTCAGGTGTATGTGACTGGCGCCTTAGCTGCTTGAGCCACAGGTGCTGAGCCACTTTCGAATCCTTTTATTTAGCTCCTCTCTGTTTTTTTTTATTTTTTATTTTTTTTTTTATTAATAATCTAATGTTTTTAATCCAAGTCAGTGTTACCATTTTTTATACAGATGGTGGAAACTTGACTTCTGATTCGACCTGTGACTATTTTGCTGCTGTGTTTTGGTGGCATTTCTGTATTGCTCCACGAGTAACTGCTTTGTTCTTTTTTACTTGGATGTTTCCTGAGCATCTAGAAGAGTCCCAGCCCCCACAGTAGGGGTACAATACATATTTGTTGGACAAATGAAAGAATGAGTCTGGGGACTGAGTGAGACATTGTGGAACTCTCCTTTTTAGAGGGCAGGGAGGAGGAAGGGAAGGGTCTGAAGTCTGCAAAGGTGAGCTTTTGTCACTGCCTCTCCCTGTCTCCCCATTCTCAACCTGGGCTCGTTTCCTTTACCCACACAGGGCAAAGGAAATTCTTTCTTGCAGTTTGTGGTGACCTGTGTAAGGGGCTATCCCCCTCTGAGCTCCCTGTCCCTACACTTGTGCCTGCAGGGCGATGAGGTCCCTCTGACCACACCGAGACCATGTGACGGGGAGAGAAGGCAGGCTCTTCCTGGAGGTGGGGAAGGTGGCTGCTAGGGCAGGAGATGGGTCACTAGGATGGGGGCTGCATGCAGAGGGGCCTGGGAGCAGGGGCTGAGGCAGGAAGACAGTTATTTCTGTCCCTGGAGAATGCTGAGCTTGAGCCTGGCTGCCTTCCCTGCTGACAGGGAAGGGGACCATGTGTCCAACTCTCCTATAGGAATGAGGTATCCCCACCCCCTCCTGGGCTGATTGGGAGGTGCCCTGAAGGTGGACCTCTGCCTTCACCTCATCTTTATCTAGAATTGCCAGATAAAATGCAGGATCCCATTTTAGGTAAATTATGAGTAATTTTTGTTTGTGGGTTTATCTCATACATTGGGACCCCTCCATTTACCCAGCACTGAGGCAGGAGACTCTCAGCATCTAGGAGGGACTTCTTGTTGGGAAGACAGTAAGATATCTCCCTAAATCCCATGTCCAACCCAAGATATTCCTAGCAAAAGTGAAGTCTTCAGGCATGAAAAAGCAAAGATCCTTCACTGCGTCCCCCCCTCCATCTTGTCACTCAAATGGAAGTGCAAACTAAGCAAACTCTCTTCACTTTCCTCTATGTATTGGGGCCTCCTGGACCATCCCCAGGTTCTGCTGGACACAGAGGTGAGAGGGACGAGCACTTACCTTCCATCAGGTCTCAGTTGAAGGAAGGGAGGCAAAAGCCCAGTAAATAGGGGTCCAGGTGGGGGGATGGCCTGGAGGAGGAACAGGGTGAGGGTTGTGCAGGAGATGACCCAAGGTCATATAGGAGATGGTCTGAGAGCTGCAGAGTGGGAGGCGTCACAATGACCCTGCCTCTTTCCACTTCCTCAGTGTCACCTGCTTCCAGGGGCTCTGGAAGAGTTGAGGGATGAATTTGAAATTTATGGGCTAGAAAGTAAGCTTTGGTAAGTAGGTGTCAGAAAGGAGACAATCTCCAGGTATTGTCACGAACTTTGTGTTATCCTCAGACTAGCTTCATTTATTTTTGGCAGAAGGTTAAAAAACTATACAAATAATTTTAATGGACATAATTATGTGCTCATCACAAAATAATGTGGCACAGTTCCATAATTACTCAAAATGATCATCGTGTGAACAGCTATTAATTAGTGAATAGCTTTGGAAAAAAACTTTAATAGATTTGGAAAGCATTGTTAATAACCCATTATGATATGTCTGGGGGTCAAATCACCATGTCATGTCAAAGCATAGATTTATGGTTCCATTTTTAATCATTTCAAAATAATTAAGAATGTGCAGTGCATCTGACTGAGTAGAGTTGAGGCACAAAACCCATATATCTGCATTAGGAAGGGAACGGATCATTTCCGGCCAAAATGGAGATCAAAGCTCCTTTGACATCCATTTGGCAAGAGCACGCACATTTTATAGCTTCTCAAGAAGTATTAGTAATTTTAGATAAATAGCACTCAGCTTTTCTTTCCCTTTTTCTCATGGCCTTCTTGTAAGCCGAGAGTGGAAAATTACAAATCATCAAGAACTTGCTGACCTTGACTTGGAGTTTCAGGTGGGAGTTCAGCCATGCGCTCTGTTCCTGGCAGAGTGAGGGTATTTCTAAATTCCTCTTTCCCTTTCCCCAGAGTGGGTCTGGGAGAAGCAGCTGTGCTATTTCTTCTGAGAGAGACCCTCACGGTTTTTGGGATATGTGTCCTGGAAT
This sequence comes from Loris lydekkerianus, assembly GCA_963574355.1. Classification (NCBI taxonomy): domain Eukaryota; kingdom Metazoa; phylum Chordata; class Mammalia; order Primates; family Lorisidae; genus Loris; species Loris lydekkerianus. The sequence continues at coordinate 8,087 of CAUYPK010122684.1, forward strand.
CCCTTTAGCCCAGGGCCATTCTTGCCTCCCTGGAAGCTGCAGTTTGAGGGCACACCGAGCCCTTTGGAGCAGCCAGCCTCTCCTCCTGTGTGTCCTTGGAATCCTTGTTGGGGAGCGAGAGAGGAGCTGTCTATGTATGTGTTCTGGGCCCTGGACTGGACACTTTATGCACGAAAGATATTGTCACCCCTGTCTGGCCAGTGAAGGGACTCCTGTAAGCTTAGGATGGAAGCCCAAGGCTGGAAAGAATGTTAGGTTTAGTATGCCACGTGCCATCTGGTGTTTGACTCCCTTTGGTGGCTTACCCACAAGGAGGTCATCCAGCCAGGGCTCGAGCACCTCTTGCAGAAGGATGCTCACCACCATGTGACCTGTCCTATGCTCATTGTTTAAACCAAAAATGCACAGGAAGTGAAGTGATAATTTCCTCTATGTCCCTGCTAATCCTGTTCTTCAGAGGAAATCATTGTAAGCAGTTGAGTGTGTATCATTCCAAATATCTTCCTATGCATGTATAAATATGTAAATTAAAAATATCGGGTGGCGCCTGTGGCTCAGTGAGTAGGGTGCCGGCCCCATATACCGAGGGTGGCGGGTTCAAACCCAGCCCTGGCTGAACTGCAACAAAAAAATAGCCAGGTGTTGTGGTGGGCGCCTGTAGTCCCAGCTGCTTGGGAGGCTGAGGTAGGAGAATCGCGGAAGCCCAAGAGCTGGAGGTTGTTGTGAGTCCTGCGACATCATGGCACTCCACCGAGGGCAGTAAAGTGAGACTCTGTCTCTACAAAAAAAAATATCAGTAAGGTTACATATACTGCTCTGTGACATGCTTTCTGCTCAGTAATAAACTGTGGATGCTCATTCAGATATATGTGTGCACCCACCTTATCTATCGATCTATTGATTATGTATTGATCTAACTAGCTATCATTTAGCTCTATTTCATCTTTGTATTTTATCTATTTCTGTTTATCTGTCTAGTTGGCTTTATCTTCAGAATAGATCTTACCACTCCTACCACCTCGTCTGTGTCTGATTTAGATCACTATCATAACCTCCTACCTGGGATCTGTGCTTCTGCCTTAGCTCTGCTGTATGGACTATTCTGAACTCAGCAGGTGGAGTGAGCCTTTCCAAATGCAATTTGGGTCATGTCACTTCTCTGCTCAAAACCCTCTGATGAGCCGGGTGCAGTGGCTCATGTCTGTAATCCCAGCTACTTGGGAGGCTGAGGCAGGAGAATTGCTTGAGCCCACGAGTTTGTGGCCAGCCTGTGCAATGTAGCAAACCATGTCCCTCTGTGGCTTCCTCCCCACCCTCACGTGGCTTCCAAGGCCCTCCAGGCTTCATCTCCTTCCTTCTGTGTCATTTCTTGGACTGTATCTCCTCCACCTTCCCCCTTGTTTGCTTGCTGTTCTTTGAACTTGCCAAGCATGCTACTGCCTCCAGGCCTTGTAATTACTGTTCGTACTGCTTGGAATGTTCTTTCTAGAGAGCCATGTGGCTCCTTGCTTGCTTCCTTTTAGATTTTTGCTCAAATGTCAGTGAAGGTCTTCCCTCACCATCCTCTGTAGACTGAAATGATTTCTTAGAGTGATTTAAAAATGTTACTTACAAACTCATCCCATGTCAAAGACACACTTAATGATGAAACAATATAAGCATTCTAATTAAATGAGGAAAAAGACAAATATGTTCAATTGATCCATCTATCTATGTACCTGTACTGCATTGATGGATTGGGAAGAAAAATGGGGGATAAAGGACTAGAGGCCCTGGCCTGGCCAGTGCCTGTCCAGTGAGGCAGAAGTCTAAGAAGCTGGAAAGAGAGGAGGGTATGGTCAGAGTGTATGGTGTTTGAATAAATGATGTTAACAGGGAAGTGCTGTCGGTAGATGACAAGGCTCAGGGTGTGATGGGGAGGGGACAAGATGGGGTGAAGGAGATACTAGAATGATGGGGTAAAGGTCAGGATTCGGGGGGGCCATCCATGTGGGGTTGGTCACCCAGGAGAAAGGAAGAATAAGGGGGAGAGGATGATGGGCACCAGGTGCCAAGACTTAGATGAATCAGTTGCCAATCCTTGGACCACACATGAGGGGGGTGGGAAGTCATGGTGTGAGAGCAGGGAGGACAAAGATTCCACTTCCCATCTTGGGGGGCCCTGGGAAGTGACATCCACCAGGGAAGGTTTCATTCAAGGCAGAAAGGATTTTTTTTTTTTTTTTTGAGACAGAGCCTCAAGCTGTCACCCTGGGTAGAGTGCCATGGGGTTACAGCTCACAGAAACCTCCTACTCCTGGGCTCAAGCAATTCTCTTGCCTCAGCCTCCCAAGTAGCTGGGACTATAGGTGCCCACCACAACGCCCAGCTGTTTTTTGGTTGCAGTTATCATTGCTGTTTGGCAGGCCCGGGCTGAATTTGAACCCACCAACTCTGGTGTACGTGGCTGGTGCCTTAGCTGCTTGAGTGACAGGTGCTGAGCCAGCAGAAAGGCTTTTGAATAAAGCCTAGCGATATGGAAGACTTTTTAAATTATAGAGCTACAGTTCTAGAAGTCCCAGTGGAAGCCTAGGGTGATAAGAGATCTCTGTCTTAGACAGTTTCAGATACTAAATTTCTTTTTTTCTTTGAGACAGGGTCTCACTTTGTTTCAAAACAAAGGAGGACCGTCCGTTGTGTCATAGCTCACAGTAACCTCAAACTCTTAGGCTCAAGAGATTCTCTTGCGTCAGCCTCCCAAGAGTTGGGAGTACAGGTGCCTGGCACAATGCCCGGCTATTTTTAGAGACGGGGGTCTGGCCTTTGCTCAGGCTGGTCTTGAACCATTGAACTCAGGCAATCCACCCACCTCAGCTTCCCAGAGTGCTAGGATTACAGATGTAAGCCATTACACCTGGTCCAGATACTAAATTTCTTTCTTTCTTTCTTTCTTTCTTTCTTTCTTTCTTTCTTTCTTTCTTTCTTTCTTTCTTTCTTTCTTTCTTTCTTTCTTTCTTTCTTTCTTTTTTTGAGACAGAGTCTCACTATGTCATCCTCAGTAGAGTGCCATGGCGTCACAGCTCACAGCAATCTCAAACTCTTGGGCTCAAGCGATTCTCTTGCCTCAGCCTCCCAAGTAGCTGGGACTACAGGCACCCACCACAACGCCCACCTACTTTTTGTTGCAGTTGTCATCATGGTTTAGTTGGCCCAGGCCAGTTTGAACCTGCCATCCTCGCTCACTAAAATTTGTGGCTGGTGCCGTAATCACTGTGCTACTGGCGCCAAGCCCAGATGCTAAATTTCTAATTGAAAATTTTAGACATCTTTAATAATATATTTCTAGCATTTTATACTTATTTCCCTTCACAGTTTACCAATTTAAGTATAATTAGCATCGGATTGAGGTCAAATTGCTGCTTCCGTTCTGTATACTTAGTGATTCCCCTGTTGTCTCAGTTGGTGTATCACCTCCTAACTCTGAGTAAAAACACCTTCAGCTCTAATTACATCCCCTCTTTCCACAAGCTCATACCTGGTTTTGTGAGCCCAGCTGGGGACCAAAATCCAAGCCAGTGTCTGCTGGATTCCCCCTGCCCCACTGTCCTTCTGAACAGCAGACCCTTGGCTCAGACATCACCCTCACCACAGAGGGTCAGGCAGCTGTGGCAGAGGTGAGGACCCACCTCTCTATACTTTCTTGATTATGGACACCAACAAGACTCCTGAGATTGGCTGTTTGAGCTCCTGAGAGATTTTCCAGAGACCTCATATTCACTCATATTCCAGGGAAACCCAGCCTATAAAAATATGTAGCAACTTTCCTGGTGCATAGAAGGTTGTTTTTCTCTGCAGGTTAAGAGGGATTCCTCCGGCATCAGGGTGTCTGAGCAGTTTGTTCAGCTTTCTTATTGCACAGACACTGCTGGCTGCAGGCCTCATCTGTCAGATTGCTGCTGTCATGGAAGAAGTTGCTGTCGTACAGCCATGAATCACAGAGTGAGAACTGCTCATAATTACCTTATATGTGTTTTCAGTTCTCAAATTTAAAACCATTTACTGCTGGGAACAGATGTTAAATTCAGGACGCTTGTCAATTGTTGTCGCTATACACAAAAAGATGCTTAAAATTAGAAGCCTGATTGAATTTTAAGTACAGTGATCACACTGGTTGGAATGAAAATAATTGAAACGGTAAACAGCTTATTGTGGAAGATGGGAGAAAGCCATGGAAAGAGAAACTGAATTTGAATTGGAAAACTCATGATGTGGAATTATAATGGGGATTCTGTGATGATCCTGAAGTTAATTAATACTTAATTGTAATGGAAACTCTCTAGCAGTGCCTAAGAATCATTAATACCAAATATATTCATAACTTAGTGATCATAAATAAAGCTATATAGATTCAATAATGACAGTGAGAATGACTTCTTTTAGTACTGGGTACCTACTATGTGCCAAATAATGGACTTGAACCTTTACATATCAGGTTGATGTTTAGAGTGTTGATTATTATCCAAGGCCAGAAAAGACTGTCAGTTCCTTGCTTTGGCCAATTTAAAATTATGTAACATAAAATTTACCATTTAAAGCATACAGTTCAGTGGCATTAAGTATATTCACAGTGTTATGCAACCATCACCACCATCCACTTCCAGATCATTTTCTTTATCCTAAACAGAAACTCTGTATATGTTAAAGAATAAATCTCCATTTCCCCTCCACTCCTCACTGGTAGCCTCTATTATTCTTTTGTCTGTATAAATTTGCTTGGCCCAAATTTGAAAAAGCTCACATCATCTCTACCTCACCCCAACTCCAAAACTGCTCACTAGCACCAAGATCTGCTGTTCTTATTGTGCTGATCCCTTATGAGATGTGGGGCCAGGCACGGTGGGCCCAGACACCTTGGAGCAGTGGAGCATCACCAAGACAGTATCTCAGAGAAGATTGGCCCTCACCTACCAAGCTGTGGCAGGCCAGCTTCCCCTGCAAAGGCCACGTGTCAGCTTCCTGCTCGGCTCCACACCTTGCCAGGGCTCAGGGTGGAGTGAGCGAGGGACAGTAAGTGCCTCATGTGCCTCCCACCATCCACTGCAGCCACTGTTAGTATTTTGAATGTGCTACAGCCCTCTGGCTTCCAGGCCTGTTGACACTTTGGTCCTTCTTTCAGGAACACTAGCTACCCACTTTCTCCTTTGCTTTGACAAGCTATCTTCTAACGTCTCAGCTTAGAAATTCCTCCAGGACATGTCCCATGATTCTGCCAGGATACCCCTCTACTGCTGACTTTGGTGCCCAAGTGTCTGCCCTGAGTGTTCTGTAAGTTTAGGCTAGAGGGTGCACGTGCTGGCTCAAACCTTTGATCCCAGCAATTTGGGAAGACAAGGTAGAGGATCACCTGAGGCCAGGAGTTTGAGACCAGCCTGGGCAGCATAGTGAGACCCCCCCCCCCCCCCGTCTATAAAAAATAGAAAAATTATCGGGTATGATGATATGGGCCTATAGTCCCAGCTACTCTCGAGTCTGATGCAGAAGGATCATTTGAGCCTAGGGATTTGAGGCTGCTGTGAGCTATGACAACACCACTGTACTCTAGCCTGTGCAATCAGAGTAAGAATTTGTCTCAAACAAACAAAAACATAGGATAGGTATAGTCTTAGTTTAATTATTATTTGGAGTCACTAAAGCACATTGAATTTGGGTTACATTAGCCCATGTGCTACCATATAGATTGTGGTTTCTATATTCTTCCTCTTCCCAGAATGGAATTATCAATGATTCCTATTCTGAGACTAATTTATTCTGTGGTCCAATAAAAAGTCTTCAGGAGGGTGTCCCAGGCAGCTGTGTGCCTCCTGGTTTGGGGAAGACTTTCCTCTGTCTCAGGCTATCCCTGTCTAAAGTGTTTGGCAATATGTCCAGGAAAGAAAGAAAAATGTTTGGTGTATTTTTGTTCTTCACGTGGTTGGGGCAGGTGAGAAAGGCCCTTACGGTGGTGACCCTTGTTATCAAGCATAGGCTCCTCAGCAGGAGAAGGTTGCCTGTGCTGCGCATGCGGCCAAGGAGGCCTTGCTCTGCCTGGTGGGGATTGGCCCAGCTGTCTAATGTTGACTGAAGCTGCGTCTGTGACAGATGCTCCTTTGCTTAGAGATTCATTGTGGAGTATTTAGTGCAGAAACTTGAGGTAAGCAGTTACTGCTGAAAGATTCATAACTCTACATTAAAACCTCTTTATTAGCAATCTGATTTAATGGGCAGATAATCCAGAATCCTGGAGATAGTCATCTGCCACCAATTGAACACATTTTATCAGATAATGGTGTGAGAACTGGCAGGGCAGCAGCCCCATGAGGGCCGAAGCTGCTTTCTGAGGTGCCAGGATCTAGCAGAAGTTGTTTGTTAATGTGTCTAAAGGTACCCTCCCGTCTCTACTCTCAGTCCTCCTGATTTTTATAGCAAATGAGCAAAATCTCTGGTGAGGAGAGGCAGAGGGAAAGAGCCAGTCTTGCAAGTTGGCTCAGCTGCTTGTTTGCTGCAACCACTTCACCTCTCTGGGTAGGCCTGGGCTCATAACCACACCGCCACCTCCTGGTATGTGCTATTGGAAGTTCCCTCACTGCCCCTTGGATGCAGAGAAGTTCTGGTTTTACAGAGGAGAATGAGTGATCACCTCAGTTTGAACCCAACCTGGATGAAAGTGCTTTAAGCTCCCCAAACTTTCCATTTATCTTCCAGACACCTGTGGTTATAAATCCCATGAAAGGTCTGGCTCTTCTGGGGTAGAAAATATTTGTCAACTTGTCTCCTGTGGTCTCATTCTTTCTCCCTGGTATTTTGCTTTTAGTACATTCTGGAGAAATCTGAAAGGTGGTTGGCAAATGCAGTGGGAATCCCCATCATTCCCACAAATATGTCCCCTCCTCAGAACACCCGAACTTGGTTTTCTGCTTAGCCATAGATTGCTTTTTAAAAATCTTTTCCATTGTACATCTGGAATATTGTTTCCCGTCAAAATCCTCAGTCGCCGGTTTTCTTAAAACAAGTGAGAATAAGAAAGATAATTAAAAGGAGTCAAAGTAGAAAAAGTATTAAGAGTAAGACCCCATCTAGTTTATCTAGCTTTATAAAATCTTATTTATCTTGATGAATATTTCTCTATTTCATCTCATTCTTCCCCTTTTCCATCCAAATCAATGTGCTATGACGTGCTCTGGTAAAGTGGAACTGAAGGTCAAGAATTCAATTGCCCAAGAATTCAAAGTAGTCACAGGGACTTTTTGTGTAACACCTGACTGGTTAACAGATGGATTTCCAATTATGGGGTCAATCAGGGTCCACAGTGATTTTCACAGTAACTCTTGTAGCTGCTCATCTATAAAGGCTGTATCTGCCTTCGATGGTCCCCTCAGGCATATCCTAGGACTTGAGGGGCTGGTGGTGCATGTGTGCATCTGGCTTTCCATTCCCCTGTATCAGAAACCTCCTTCCTGGAATCAGGAGCTATGTCCCAGTCCTTAGAGTGAAGAGCAGACCAAGACCAGCATGGCAGTGCAGGCCCATTGCCGGTCACTTTGCCAGAGCCCACAGACTGGTGCTGGCCTGGAAAGAAGTTGGGTGTCCAGGTAACCCCCTTTGAGGGAGTAGCTACATAGTTACAAGCAGGCACTGGAGGGCGCTGGTGGTTCAGTTCTGTCCCTTAAGGCTGGGCTGGGCCTGGGGCCAGAGGCAGAAGCTCCAAAGCCTTTCAGGGCCTGGGAGCTTTGTTCAGTGTTACACCATCACTTCACTCAGAGTGATGCAGCCCTTGCCAGGCTTGTGAAGAAGGACTGGGTCATGAGGGCGAAGGTATTTTCTGGGGCCCTGCAGTATGAGCTGGTTGGCTTGGACCCTGTGATTCAATACATTCTGAAGAGTTGACAAGTGACAGATTTACCTCTGAGAAGTGGCTCTGAAAGCGTCTCTTGTGTTGTGAGAAAGGAATCCCCATAACCCTTTCAGGACTGCAGCCATTTTAGCAAATCAGGTCAGAAACCAGCAATCCCCTCCCTCCTCAGACTCCTGGAGTGCCTCAAGGCCGGAGCTTCTGGAAACACCCTACCCATATCTGAGGGACACTAAGGTTACGCTCATAATCCTGACTGCTCTAGAAAAGAGCCCCAGGCAGTAGGCTGAGCTTACTCCTTCTTCCAGCTATACTGACAAGGCTAATAAAAGCCTTTTGTAACTGTGTGGGAGCAGAGCTGACACCTGGTCAGTCTCCATTCTGCTTTTCCCCCGCCATCAAAGTCTTTCCTTGTCGCTGGACTGGCCTCCTCGCCTTTCTTGTGGACCCTCACACCAGCTGTATGCCAGGTCCTCTCAGTGTTTCTGGATCCTCCTTCAAGTTTGACCAGGTTTGCTCTGGAGTTAGCTGGTTCAAGTTGCTGGCAAACCCTAATCGCAGAGAAGGGAGGGTGATTGCTGGGCCAGTGGCAGGGTGCTGTGTAGAGGTTGCAGGTCTCTGCTCCCTGTCCCTTCCTGAATTTCCTGTCCCACCACCTCTCCATTCTCTTTTAAGGAGATGACCACAGTGGTTCGGCCCCTCACCTCCCTGGCGTCTCCTGCTGTCTCTCCAGCTCTGCATTGCTCTCTGCCGGGCCCTCCTCAGACTCTGTAGCTCGGTGGTTCTCAACCTTCCTAATGCTGCAACCCTTTAATACAGTTCCTCATGTTGTGGTGACCCCCAACCGTAAAATTATTTTCATTGCTGCTTCATAACTATAATTTTCTTACTGTTATGAATCGTAATGTAAATATCTGATATGCAGGAGACCCCTAAAGGGGTCACGACCCACAGGTTGAGAACCACTGCAAAAAAATCTTAGGCCAGTCTGTTCTGTTGTAGGCCCCACTTTTTTTCTCTTGCGGTTTTCCAGCGGTTATCTCAGGCCTTAGGTGGTGTGCAAAGGTGCCAAGTGTCAGGCAGGGGATCAGCTCCGGGGAAGCCCGGGTTTCCTCCGTGTCCTTTCTGGCCTCAGTGACAGTGTGGGGGGCAAATCTGGGGCTCGTAAGCCCCGTTGGGAGGGCAGAGCTGCCAGAGCAGGATGGCTTATAGGAATTTATTTCCTAACCCCAAAGAGTCCTTCCTGTGGTAGCTGTGTCACAAGCTTTGCCTTGAGGTACCTGCTGTTGGTATCTCTCCTGAGTCTGGACCTTGTCATGCTTGTTCTGTCTCATCCACAAAGCTTAGATTTCTGTGCTGGTGCTCGGCCACTGCCAGGAGTTAAGAAATGTACCCAGGTGGGGGATGTTTGAGGATTGGAGGTTGGGGAAATAGATTTCTCTTGGAGTTTAGTAAAACTGCTGTGGGTAGAAAGAAAATGTTCAGAAGCTGAAAACAGGGGAGCATAAATAATCAAGACAGAAATTACTTTGGGGCTCATGTTGGAGGTGGGGATACATATTTGATAGTCAATTTTCATCAAAGTGCCTCATGCATGTGGGGTAAGCAGGCTTGTGGGCAGCCTGAAGTTTTGTACCATCTCATGCAAGGGAGTGAGTGTAATGGAAATTCAGCCATCTGTAATTTCCAGAAAAATCAATTTGTGTGTCATAATCAGGGTGTGGAATTGGAGTGAAGAAAATGCCTAGAAGCTGATGAGTGTCTTCAGAGGGAGCTGGGGTTTCAAGCACCAATTTTATATTCACCAAAGGTGAGTAGACAGGGACCAAAAAGTCAGACACCTCTGGTGCTCGGTGCTCCTTACATGTTGTGTCCTGGATCAGGTCCTGGAACTGCCTAGAAGAGATGGAGGAGAGGATGACCGAAGGGTCACCTTCCTTGTACGATGCACCAGATAAGGAGCAGGCCAGGCCTCAGCCAAAGAAGGAGTGTGTGAGGAACGAGGTCTCTTTTGGCTGCCTTTGGTCGGGGCCAGAACCATTTTGGAGTGATCTTTCTTAGCCTTTTTTTGCTCTCTACAGGAAGGCTTGGTATAAGGCAATGATCATCCTGCCTGGGGTCTGTTGCAAGTGTGAGAGGTTGGGAGGTTTCATAACTGGGATGGGGAAGAGGCTCCAGAGCTCAAGGCCAGTAAAGGCAACAGGAATCTGGCATGTGCTGGTAGATATCAGTTCTACCATCAGAACCTCTTCCAAGAATATTTACAATTACACATTGCTTAATGATGGAGATACATTTTGAGATAATGCATGGTTATATGGTTTCGTCATATGTGAACATCATAGTGTGTACTTACATAAACCTAGATGGCATAGCCTACTACACACCTAGGCTTACTGGCATAGCCTATTGTTCATAGGTTACAAACTTGTGTAGCATGTTACTTACTCTACTTAATACTGTAGGCAATGGAAATACAAATTTAAGCATTTGTACATCTAAACATTTAAACATAGAAATGGTATAGCAAAAATATGTTGTTATAATCTTATGGGACCACTGTCATATATGCAGTCCATTGTTGACCAAAGCACCATGATATGGCACATGACTGTATATCAAAGAATTAAATATATATGTGCATGTGCATATACACATACAAGGACTGACAATTAAGTTTATTAACTTGCCATTGTGTGCTTATGTTGGCAGCACTGTACAAACAACTAGGTAAGGGTTCATAACCCTGGTATATCAGTGTCTCACATTGTGTTCAGGTTAATGTGTGGCAGTGTCCTATCTGAGTGGCAGTCATTATTGTTGCATGTTCTGTGAGAATGTAGGTGTTTGTTTGTTGCTCTTGAAATGCTCTTGAACTAGAGCAACAAACAAACATTAGTAAATTACTTGTAAAACTTGTCAAGGATGGAAAGAAAATCAAGAACATGTTTTTCCAAGGTTATGGGGATAATGCCATAAAGAAAATAGCAGTATAAATGGATACAGGCGATTACACTAATGTACACAGCTATGATTTAACAATAAAAAAGAAAATAAAAAAAAAGAAAACAGCAGTATAAAAATAAAGTAAATGTTTTTTTCTGAAGGGAGAAAAAGTGTCTGTGATGAAGAGAGGTCAGGGCGGTCAGTAATGAGCAGAGCAAAGGAAAACAGCAAAAATTGGCCAAATCTCATTTCAAAGCCATTGACTGACTCTGAGAGGCATAACAGACCAAGAAAACATTAATAGAAAACAAGAAAAAAAATTTTTTAAAATCTTTTTTAAAAATTTTTTTTTTTCAACTGGGGCTGGGTTTGAACCCACCACCTCTGGTATATGGGTCCAGCGCCCTACTCCTTGAGCCACAGGCACCACCCTTTTTAAAATTTTTGAAACATAGTCTCACTCAGTCACCCTGGGTAGAATGCTGTGGAGTCACAGCTCATAGCAATCTCAAACCCTTAGGTTTAAGTGATTCTCTTGCCTCAGCCTCCCCAGTAACTGGGACTACAGGTGCCAGCCACAATCCCTGGCTAGTTATTCTATTTTTAGTAGAGGCAGGGTCTCACTCTTGCTCAGACTGTCTTGAACTCCTGAGGTTAAGCTGTCCACCTGCCTTGGCCTCCCAGAATGCTAGGATTATACGCATGAGCCACCATGCCTGGCCTATTACTTTTTTTTCCAACAAAGTATCTTGGAGATCTAGCTGTATTATCAGTATCCAAAGGGCCACCAGAGGTCCATCTTGCTTTATTTTATGTTATTTTTTGAGATAGGATCTCAGTCTATCACCCAGGCTGGAGGATGGCTGCACCTCATAGCTCTCTGTGGCCTTGAAATCCTGGGCTCAAGTGATTCTCCTGCATCAGCCTCTTGAGTAGCTGGGACTACAGGCTTGTGACACTAGCTAAGAAATACATTTTATGTAGTGACCCAATGTATACACCCACATATAAAATGAATAAAGTCTCAGGAAATTATACTTGTCCTTACTACCTGTGTTGCATTGCAGTATTTCTAGGCTACTCTATTCTGTTCCATTCAAAATAAATGCTAATTGCTAGCTATTAATTCCATTTCACGGTTCATGAATGGATCTCAACCTACAGTGAAAACAATACTGTTCTAAAAGCTGCTTGGCTAAGTTGTAATGTAGTAAACCATGTGAACAAGTGCTCTGACCACCACTTGCCCAGCAGGGACACCAGAAGCTCATTGGATGACATAATCTATAATTTTGCCATCAGAAAATTTAGAAAAGTTTTATGTTATGGTTTAGTATTTTATTATTCATTGGATTATTTAAATTTTTTTAAAATTTAGAAATAATTCTGGATTCACGGGAAGTTATAACGATAGTGTGGGCCAGGTGCAGAGGCTGATGGCTATTAGTCTGAGTGCCTTGCAAGACTGAGGCTGGAGAATCATTTGAGACCAGCCAGGGCAACATAATGAGACTATATAGCTACAAAAATAAAAAAATTTCACTGGGTGTGTGGTGGCATGCTCCTGTAGTCCCAGCTACAGAAGAGGGTGAGGTAGGAGGATAGTTTGAGCCCAGGAATTTGAGGTTATAGTGAGCTATGTTTGGGCCATTGCATCCCAGCCAGGTGAAAGAGAGAGACCCGACCTTAAAAAACAAAAAGAAAGGCTCAGCACCTGTAGCACAGTGGTTACAGTGTGGGCCACATGTAGTGAGGCTGGCTGGTTCAAACCTGGCCCAGGCCAGCTAAATGACAGCAGCAACAACAACAAAAAATAGCTGTGTGTTGTGGCAGGCGCCTGTAGTCCCAGCTACCTGGGAGGGTGAGGCAAGAGAATTGCTTAAGCACAAGAGTTTGAGGTTGTTGTGAGCTTTGATGTCACAGCACTATACTGAGGGTGACATAGCGAGATTCTGTCTTGAAAAAAAAAAAAAAAAAAGAAAGTAAAGATAGTCATAGAAGTCCTGTATACCCTTCATCCAGTTTCACTGGATTGTTAGATCTTACACAATTACAGACAGTATCAAAAGCAGGAAACTGATGTTAGTATGATGTGTTTCATGGTATGATTTAGGTCATTTTATCAGTTGTGTGGATTAGTGTAGATGCCACTGTAATGGAGACACAGAATTAGTCCCTTGCTGTAAAGATCTCCCTGGTGCTACCCCTTTAGGGTCACATCCATCCCACCTTTCTCAGCCATCCCCAGTCTCCGGAGCCACTAATCCATTTTGCCTCTATAATTTTGTGATTTTAAGAATGTCACGTAAATGGAATCATACGGTATGGGATCTTTAGAGATGGACTTTTTTTTTTTCTTTTCCTTTGACTCAGTGTAATGCCCTGGAGCTCCATCCAAGTTGCTGCAGGCATCGAGAGTTCATTCCTTTTTATTGATAAGTAGTATCCTCTGGGGTGGGATTTGATCTTTCATTCTGTTCAGGGAGGTTTTAGTCATTTCTCAGTTTTGGCTATTATAAATAAAGCTGCTATGAACAGTTACATGCAAGTGTTATGTGGGTATATATTTTCATTTTTCAGGTGTTACTGGTTGTATGGTAAATATGTGATTTCCAGAGTGTGTGAGAGACACAAGTTCTCCACCTCCTCATCAGCAGTTGGCACTGTCGCTGTTTATTTTAGCTGTCCTAACAGCTATAGTGATAGCTTCTTGTGATCTGGATTTGCATTTCCCTAATGGCTAATGATGTTGAACATCTTTCTTGTGTTTATTTGCCATCTGTATGTTCTTTTCAGGGAAATGTCTCCAAATGTGTATTGTTTTTTATTCTGAGAGTTCCATATTAGTCTGGTGGGAGGTGTGGTGGGGAGGCACAGTGTTTTTGGTGCTTTTTAGTGCTGAATAGATACTAAGAATAGAAATTTTTGGTCTTAGAATATTCAGCCTTGTACAAAATGGCTGTAGTAGTTTGTGCTTCTATTAGAAGTCTTTTGGATGCCCATTTTCCACTTATCTCCATAAATATTTGATGCTATTAAACTTATTCTTTTTTTGGTAGTTTGATAACTGATAACAGATCCAACTATTTTAATCTGTATTTGTCTAAATACTAGTAAGGCCAGGCATCTTTTTGTATGATTTTGGGCATTTGTATTAACTCTTTTTTTTTTTTTATTTATTAAATCATAGCTGTGTACATTGATATGATCATGGGGCATCATACACTAGTTTCACAGACCGGTTGACACATTTACATCACACTGGTTAACATAGCCTTCCTGGCAATTTCACAGTTACTGTGTTAAGACATTTACATTCCACATTTACTAAGTTTCA
>CAUYPK010122687.1:0-55385 GCA_963574355.1 Loris lydekkerianus
CCGGCCACCCTGACCTCCTGCAGCTGAGTCTTTCACTCCAGCCACCCTGACCTCCTGCCTCAGAGTCTTTCACTCCGGCCACCCTGACCTCCTGCCTCAGAGTCTTTCGCTCCGGCCACCCTGACCTCCTGACTCAGAGGCTTTCACTCCGGCCACCCTGACCTCCTGCCGCTGAGTCTTTCACTCCGGCCACCCTGACCTCCTGCCTCAGAGTCTTTCACTCCGGCCACCCTGACCTCCTGCCGCTGAGTCTTTCACTCCGGCCACCCTGACCTCCTGCCGCAGAGTCTTTCACTCCGGCCACCCTGACCTCCTGCCTCAGACTCTTTACTCCGGCCACCCTGACCTCCTGCCTCAGGGTCTTTCACTCCAGCCACCCTGACCTGCTGGCCACTGTGTCTTCTGAAAATACCAGCATGGTCTTACCTCAGAGTCTTCCCACTTGCAGTTCCTCTGCCATGAATTTTCTTCATTCACGCGTTCATGTCTCCCCCTTGCTCCTTCCAAGTCTTAGCCCAGGAGTCATCTTTTCACTGAGGGTCCTTCCTGCCTCTCCCTGTTTTAAAGTGCTATGCGTTTTCCTTCGGCTGCCCCTGATCCCCATTTCTACCTTACCGTTATTGATAACACTTACTGCCTTCTAAATTGTATTGTTTAATGTACTGCCTTCCTTTTTCCTCTTTGTTTTCATAGTAGCATGTAAGTTCTATGAAGGCAAAGATTCTTCTACTGCTAACAAAAGTACCTAGGATCCTGCCTGGGCACTAATAAGAATCTGCATAAATATTTGCCAAATGAATGAGTCTCCTTGGTAAAGTCCTTTTTTTGTTTGTTGTTGTAGTATATTTACTGAGTACATGTCTTTGTTCCATGTACTTTATTTCAAAAGTGAATGGCTGGAGCATTTTATACATTTTCTTAAAACCCCTTCAATTGCCTTATTTACCTTATGAACATATTTTATTCTATAGGTATGTAGCCTTCAAGATAAAAGGTTCTCCATTCCTGATTGTACGTGTATACTTAGACGATATGTCTAAGGATCATACATAATTCCTACAACCTTATAGATAATTCAGGAGGAGGTGGAATTCCAAGTAGACTTTAAATCCCATTCAGAAACCCAAGCATTATTCAAAAGAAAATAAAAAGCCTCCAAAATACATTACTTCTCTTATTCTTTAAAAAAAAAAAAAAAAAAGATTAATGCTATATTTGGAATTCAACATTTTTATACAAATTTCATAGAAAATACTTTAAAATGAGTCCAGGGAAAACTTCCTTATTAAGAAGGGGTGATATATATGTCCCCCCTCCCTTAATCACAATTTAGAAGTCTAACGAGCTCTGAAAACCTGAAGTTTCTTTCAAGCTCACTACAGACTCATTTGGGAGCAGAATCCAGTCTCACTGGACGCACAGCTGTTTGCTGTTCGCTGTTCTAAGTCTTTATTTTTTCATTTGGTGAGTCCACTTATGTTTCGCTACAGAAATATTAGTGTATTTGATTACACTGTGTGCCCTAGACCTGCCAAGAGTATATTCAATATGCATATTTGCCTGTGTTGCCTTCCTAACACCCCAAACTCCCTGCCTTCTGAAATGCATCCAGCCCTAGTGATTGGCTGAGACACTGAGGACCTTTGTATTATTTTAAATCCACTTTACCAACATGAAGCCAGAATCTCTAGTCGTTCCTTCACTGCCTAACTTTTGGTGGTCGGTGTTGCTGCTATTACTTTTTCTCCAGTTTTGCAAACCTGGGTATACTTCACGTGACAAAGAAAAAAGTATTTGAAACTTTGGAAGCACGAATGACAGAAGCGTGTATAAGGGGCTACAATCCTGGACTCTTGGTGCACCCTGACCTTGCCTACCTGCAAGCAGAAGGTGGAGGGGACCGCCAGCTCACAGGTGAGCATCACTCTCCCAGGCCGGCTCCCCTGCGGGGCCCAGGCTCGGTTTCCTCATGTGCAGACCATGTTCAGCTGTGCACCTCCTAGTCTGTACCCCACGCCACTCCCATCCTTTTCCTGCTCAGAAGCCTTTGATGGCTTCCTGCCACTCCCACAGTAGCACCTCCCCCTCAGGGCCTGGTACACAAAGCCCTCCCCAGTCAGCGCCAGCACCTTCCCAGCCTCCTCCAGCCCACCCTACACCCACCTGTCCCCACCCTGGCTCTGTGAACACCTGATGCAGATTTGTGCCTTTGTGAGTGACTTCCTCTACCTAAAACACCCCCACCGTCCCCTTTTCAACCTGGTGAAACCAGTGCAGAATCCAAGACTTAGTCTAAAGACCACCTCCTCTCTTTTACCTTCCCAGCTCACCTCATGATAAGGAAGCTTCTTTCCGTGGGCTCTTCAGGCACATGAGGAACTGCTGTCTTTATTGTGAATATGCTGTGATTTCCTGTGTTCCTGTCTTCGCGCAGTGTTCTTCTTTCAACTCCATTCCCGTCCTACTCCATGGCCCATTTTTTCTTTTACATTTTGTGCTTTACTCTGGCCATCCTGTCATCATCTCATACTCAGGAGATTGAAAACCCAGTATCACTTTTCCACTGTGCTTATACCCAGAATCAGAGTTGTGACATGACCCCGTACTTCCTCTCACCTGCCCAGCACCTCCCGTCTGTGGTCCGCAGCCCTGCCCTCCCCCACATTCCACTCTTGGCTCCATTTTGTTACTCCACTTATCACAGTATTCTCCCTAGTCTTTGTCCCTCCCTCCTTCCTTTTCATTTATTTATTTTTTATTTGAGACAAGTGCTCACCACAATGCCTGGCTACTTTTTCTATTTTTAGTAGAGATGGGGTCTTACTCTTTCTCAGGCTGGTCTTGAACTCCAGAGCTCAAGAGAGCCTCCCACCTCAGCCTCCCAGAGTGCTAGGATCGCAGCATGAGCCACGGCGTCCAGCCTCTATTTTTTGTTGCGATATGGAGTCTCATTCTTGCTCAGGGTGGATCTTGAACTCCTAACCTCAAGTGATTCTCCTGCTTTGCCCCTCAGAGTGCTCCAGAGTGCAGGATTATAGGCATGAGCCCTCCTCACTTCTAATCCAGTTTACACCCTGTGGCCAGAAAAATCTCAATAAAGTCTGAATCTTACCCCTACTTGGTGTCTCCCTGTTGCCTATAAAATCCAGATTCTGTAAGCTGGCGTTTTTAGATCTCCCAGACCTGACCAGTGTACATCTCCAACTCTGTTTCCCACTGTGCCCCTTCATGTCAAAGTGACTCACTCTGCAGGAGCACCGTGGTCTCTCACTTCCCTGCAGGGGCACATTCTTTCTCTTCTTGCTGTCTCCTCTTCCTAGAACGCCCATATCCACTCTCTTACATGAGTACGTTCGGATTCTACTGTCCCTTCAAGATGCAGCCCGAATGCCTCTTCTGCTGCACACTGTCCCTGACATTGCACATGGCTCATCTATAGCTCTCTTGTAGCGCTTACCACTTGGCTTATTCCCTCCATGTTATTGTAAATTAAATATTACAGTTTAAAAGTGCTTTTTGAACACCTACTATGTGCCAGGCTCTACACTTGGCACTGTAAAATGAGCACAGTCCCTGTGCGCTACGAGCTTTCAGAACAGTTAATGTTTACATTTCTCAGGACAGCTGGTGCTTATTAGGCTTATTACACCCGTTCCAAACATCCTTTATGTCTTTAATTCTTATTGTAGGGAGAAAAAGGAGAGGTGGGGGGCAGACAGGAGAGGAGGTGTGATATGTGCAAGACACTTTTTGCCATAATCCATAGAAAATGCAGGTCTTCTCTGACATAAATGAGATTATTTTTTGACATTTTACTAGTAATGTGAAGACTTAAAAGGATTTTTACTGTAAGTTTTTATACTTATAAAAGTATGCTATTTTAAATGTTCACATTTTCCGCTTTCCCTGGGCATGAACGGAACGTGCTGTACGGCCCTAGATCGGGAAAAGGAGCTCATCCGCCAGGCGGCTCTTCTGCAGACAAAGGAGATGGACCTGAGTGTGGTGCGGCTCATGTTTACAGCTTTCCTTCCGGACAGCACTGGCAGCTTCACAAGGCGCCTGGAACCCGTGGTGTCTGATGCCATCTATGACAGCAGTGAGTACTTGACTTCTAACAGGGGGCAGCTGGGTATGCCATCAAGCCTAGACTTCCTCGCCGGGGGGTGGCTCACACCTTTGATCCCAGCACTCAGAGAGGCCTAGGTGGGTGGATTGCTTGAGCTCAGGAGTTCGAGACCAGTCTGACCAAGAGTGAAAACCCATCTCTACTAACAGAAGAAAAACTAGCCAGGCATTGTGATGGGTAACTGTAATCCCAGCTCCTTGGGAGGCTGAGGCAGGAGGATCTCTTCAACCCAAGAGTTTGAAGTTGCTGTGAACTACAATGAGGCCGTGGCACTCTACCCAGGGCAACAGAGGGAGACTCCGTCTCAAAAAGAATAGATTTCCGGGCGGCACCTGTGACTCAAAGGAGTAGGGCACGAGCCCCATAAGCCAGAAGTGGCGGGTTCAAACCCAGCCCCAGCCAGAAACTGCAAAAAATAAAAGAGAGAGAGAGAAAAGAATAGATTTCCAACCCTGCCCTACCATTTACTTACTATCTCTGAGTCCAGGGGAAGTAACTTAGTCACTTTGAGCCTCAGTGTCTCACCTCCAAGATATGAATACTAAAACCTAGCTTAAGAGGCTGATATCTAGATTAAATGAGCTATTTTAAGAGGAGCTCAATAAATGTAATCAATCCTCTTTCTATGGACATATATTTTCTAGTCTTTTACATGAAATATCAAATCTCCTATTGAACCGTTGCTATTAAAGTATCTCAATATTTTTCTTTGGGACTCTGAAGGAAAAAAAAGACTTTATTCATCCTCAATCCTATATGTTACCAGCTTTATCAAGATACAACCTTCAGGTTAACTGAATGAGTGGTATAGATAACATATGACTTCAAAATTCTATTTCAGTTCATAGTTTCCAAAAGTTTTTATGAGCATTACAGTGATCTTCAGCATTTACTGGTACTTAGGCTTTTTGAAAATTTACACTATTTGATTTAAGTAGAAAAATCCATGCTGTAAGTAAAATAATTATTTCCCTAATTTAAACAAATTTGAAGGGAAGTGAAAATGTTATAAAATGATACATACTCATCTACCACAGATCACCTTAAAATGCAGCTGGCTGGAGCAAAAAAAAAAAGTTTTTTAGAAAAAGAAACTTTATACTATTACCACATGAAACTTTTGCTTCTTCCCCACACAGAATCCTAATTATAGTTGGGAAAAAGAAATACATCTCCATATTTCTTTTCTTTAGAATAAAAATGAGTGACTAGTGAAAAGGATGGTGTGTCCCCAGTGGGCCCCGGGTGGACTTTTTTCCTCCAGGGGCCACGCAAAAAAAATGAATGACTAGTATAAGAAAATCATTATTTTCTTAAATTTTGTAGGACTCCTGTAAATGATACAGCTGTATCCTGTAAACAGATTTGGAGTTAAAGTCTCAACCTAATTGAAATCCCAGAAATGCATTGGCTTAGTGCTGTAAGACATTGGAAAAACTTTCTCAGTGACTGTGGTGGCACATGCCGGTAATCCTAGCACTCTGGGAGGCCAAGGGGGTGGATCCCTTGAGTTCAGAAGTTTGAGACCAGCCTGAGCAAGGACAAGACCCCATCTCTAAAAAAATACAGCCGGGAATTGTGGCAGGCACCTGTAGTCCCAGCTACTCAGGAGGCTGAGCCAAGACGGTCGCTTAAGCCCAAGAGTTTGAAGTTGCTGTGAGATATGATGCCACAGCACTCTACCTAGGGCGACAAGACTCGGTGTCAAAATGATAAAAGAAAAACTCTTTCTCTTTCTGTACTATGCATTAGCCTCTCTTCCTGTGTTGGGAGACAAATACCTGTTCCTTTCTACCTCGATTGTTTTGCTGACAGTGAATGACTCATGCCCAAGGAGTGCTCTGAGGACTTTGCAAGCTATTCTTATTTTATCTGTCTCTTTATATCTTGTTTTATTTGTTTCATCCTGCAATATGAGTGGAAGCATCTCTTCACTTTGGTAATGTGTGTGACGGGCAGGGCCCCTCATAAGGATCGGCTTGTGGAGCTGAGGTTTAAACCATGATCTTTGTTGTTTTTCCCCTGTGAACAGAAGCTCCCAATGCATCCAACTTGAAAATTGTAAGAATGGACAGGACAGCTGGATGTGTGACTGGAGGGGAAGAAATTTATCTTCTCTGTGACAAAGTTCAGAAAGGTAAATATATGCTATGATTTTGAGATGTGCAATATAATTCTGAATGTGTCCGTGAGTCATATTTTTGGCAGCATACCAGCATAGTCCCGGTTTTGCCACAAAATGCCGTAAAAACACTTAGGTTTTACCTCTTCCAAATCTTAAGTGGTCTGTGTTTTTTTTTAACCCAACCAATTCATTTCTAAATTTCCAACAAAAAGAAAGAAAGAAAGAAAGAAAGAAAGAAAGAAAGAAAGAAAGAAAGAAAGAAAGAAAGAAAGAAAGAAAGAAAATAGTAATAATTACAATCCATGCTTTTCAATATTTTTATACATTAAACATTACTATCTCTACTCAATTAAACTAAAATAAATGAGTACTAGCCCAAGCTTGACACACATACAAATACACGGGGAATAGATAATAAGTTTTACATAGTATGAAATTGTTGATTTTATCTTGCAATGCTTTGTTCTATCATTGGAGAGCTTCTTCAAACACTTGGACTTGACACTATGATATAAGCTAAGAAAAGGAAAGAGAAAAAGGAACATGAGGAAATTCCCAGAGCACATTTCTCTCCCAGTTCCCACTTTGAGAAAAGGTTCTTATTAGATATACGATTGATGAATTAGGAAAAGCTGTAGGAAGTTACCTGTTATTTTCTCAAACCACTGATTTTTTAAAATAAAATGATGAAAACTTATTATAATAAAGATCTATGTACTACAAAGTGAACATTTTAAAAGTAAGCAGATCCCTAACTGGAAATAGAAATAAAATAAGTAAAATAAATAAATAAAAGAAGTATGGCTGTTAAAATAAAATTTCATTTGAGGTTATGCTCTAAAGTCAGAAAAAAAAAAGATCAGATTTTAAAGTAAAAATATATATTTATCCTCCAAAAAAAGTGTACACTTCTTCTTTTACACTGGTGTCACCCTTCTTCTAACCCACTCTATCCAGGTAATAGTCATTTCCAGATTCCTGGGTGTGCACAGTGTGAGTAAACATACCATATATACTCGGGTCATACAGGTTATTTGATTCGGTGCGCGCACACCTAATCAAATGCACGTAGTCTCCAGTCGTCTTCTGCACCGTCTTGAGGGGGCGGTGCTTCAGCTCAGTCCACAAGTCGCGGCTGAGCTGAAGAGGTAGGCGGCTGAACTGAACTGTATTCCACTGAACTATTTAACCCACAACTATATAAACCACAGCTTGATTACCTGTTAAGCTACGGTTTTCTGCACTTTATTTAAAGTTTTAAAGTTGTTGTTGCTAGTTTACAGTTTTTCTTTAGCAATAAATATTGAAAAGCATTTAACCTACTGTTTCCTCAATTATTGTAATTGTTTTGGGTGTATATTTTTATTTTTGAAATTTACCAGTGGCTGCTGCATTTTCCACCTCGGCTTATACTCGAGTCACTAAGTTTTCCCAGTTTTGGGGATAAAATTAAGGGGGTCAGCTTATACTCGGGTCGGCTTATACTCGAGTATAGGCGGTAATCTGGGTTCCATTCATTATAAATGCAGTTCTTAGTCATCATTACAGTGGAATGACATAAGAAGAAAAGCCTTGCATTTGGCTTAAAGAATCTGAATAACTGGTGGGGGGCAGTCCTATCTGAAGGCAAAGGAATGTGCCAAAAGATAATGAGATTGTTTTACCCATCCCTAATTCCATTTAAATAGAAATATAAACTTTATTTTCTTAGTCATAAAGACCAAAGTATGGTCTTTCCTATGAAATGGAAAGTGAAGCCAGGGATATGTCAAACTGAGTTCAGTGGTGACATTTTTGCAGAAGTACAGTCCATGACTAGAGTGTAAAACATGTACATGTGCATTCTAATTTAAAGCAACCTGATCTTCACAGCATTCTGACCAGTTACTCATTAAGGACCAATACAGTATCCTAAGGAGGCAATATGGTAGAGTGTTTAATGAGCCTGGACTCTGAAATTATACTGTTTGTGTTGAAATCCGGGTTCCTCTGTTTACTAGCAGTTCAGCTTTGGATAAGTTATGTAACCATTTTGGTCCCTAGTTTTCCATCACAGGGTTGCTGTGAGAATTAAATCAGTCAATATATACAAACAAAACACTTAGAATGGCATCTGCTATGTAGTAAACCTTTCATAATTAGTTGTTGCTATACATGTCTATCTACATCTGTATGCTGAGTTGAACTACTTTGGTGGATTTTAATATTCGTCCACCATCCTTCTTGTCCTCATGATTGAATTTTTTTGTTAAGGATGAAGAAGTGGTAAAGTCAAAGACTGATTAAGAGAAAATTCAGATGGATTAGGAAAACCTAGTAGTCTGCCATTGTAAATTAAGCTTGGGTCGCATTCCTAGGCAAGTAACAAAAAGCACCAGTGATGGTTCAGAGACCATACTCAGTGATTAGGGTGCTGGCCACATACACTGGGGCTGGCGAGTTCAAACCCAGCCTGGGCCTGCTAAACAACAACAACAACAAAAATAGTCGGGCCTTGTGACAGGTACCTGTAGTCCCAGCTACTTGGGAGGCTGCAGCAAGAGAATTGCTTAAGCCCAAGAGTTGGAGGTTGCTGTGAGCTGTGATGCCATAGCACTCTACCAAGGACAACATAGTAAGACTCTGTCTCAAAAAAAAAAAAAAAGTCAGTGATTGTGAAAATTTTAAGTGACTCTAAAATCTATTTCTTTTTTTTTTAGTTTAAGTAAATAATAGGTAGAATCTTGGACCAACTTTATTTTTGAGCATGTTTTTAAATATTGTTATGCTATGTGAAATGTGACTGTTTGCAGATGACATCCAGATTCGCTTTTATGAAGAAGAGGAAAATGGTGGAGTCTGGGAAGGATTTGGAGATTTTTCCCCCACAGACGTTCATAGACAAGTAAGTGGATTATTATCATTTTACATTTTCTGCATTTACATTTCTGCATTTTACATTTTCTGCATTTTACATTTTCTGCATTTACATTTCTGTTGAAATTCAGTACTTAGTTTCCATATGTGAAAAATAAAAAAAATCAATATTTATTTAACATCCATAAATCAGTACTATTTTTAAGACTCTAGCAAGTAATCTTGAAAAGTTACCCATTGTGAAATTGTGAACAAAGTTCCCTTAAACTTCTGGCTTGAGATACTGACAAAACATTTCATTTGGTGTCTGATCCCCTTACGCATAGGGCAGTGGCCCTAACTGAGGCCCTTTAGTGAAAATGTTTTAAATGTTCTACCAAATTAATTCTGGTGAGACCTGTTAGAAAGGTATTCTAAGTGTTGAAAGGAGTCTTCTAATTGAAACTGATGGCATTTTCATAAATGAAGATTTTCCAGTGTCAGTTGATTATATGACTAAGAAATGGCAATGCTGAACCCCTACTTTCGTGGTTACTCCCCTATTCATGAGTGATTGAGGCACACTGTTTTCATACACACCAAAAAAAATGGAAACAATTCAAATGTTCCTTGATAAGGGCAAGTTAAATAAATTATGGTATATCTAGTTGATGGAATAGTGTACAGTTTTAAAAAGAATGAGTACTCTGCAAACTAGTATAGGAAGACCTCAAAGATGCAATATTAAAATATCTTAAAAGATAAGAGTAGAGCAAAGTGTATTTGAAAATGATTCTGTGTTCATATTTGCACATGCGTAAAGAAACTCTGGAAGGATACATCAGCAATTACGTGTGATAACAGGGTTTATCTCTGGAGAACTGTCACACTGTAGGAATTGCACGGATTGGGGGGGTCAGGGATGACAAGGAGAATCATCAGTGTATACCATTATGTATCTTTTAACACTTTACAAAACCTTCATCACTGTGAATATATTACGTAGTCAAAAGATCAATCTAAAAAGGTTAAAATGCCTAACTGTTCTAGCACCACCAAGAATTAATGGGGTATAATCCCTCCCTGAGCAGGGTTTAGTTTCCTTTTTGCATCCCTGGCCTTCAGCTATCTCTCTCTTTCTATACCCCACCTTTTCTGATGCTGCTATAAATAATTTGGAGGCTGTTAAGGCTTTATTTGGAAGAGAAGAATGAAATGTAAGCAGTGTATCTTATATGCATGATGACATTTACAATTAGAAGACATTTGAAATAGTAGATGAAATAATAACTATTTGCAATGCATTAGCTTACCAAAGTACTGCAATTTCACAGTGACAACTTAATAAAAACGTATGGGTACAGATTTCTGAGTTTGGAACTTTCTCCAGCATGCTGTTTTTTAGTACACCGGATATAAAGAAAATTTTAAGGAATGTGTTTAATGAGTAGCATTGCTACAAAACAAAAATGTAGCCCGACATCAACATTTGGATGTTTGTATTCTGCAGTTTGCCATTGTCTTCAAAACTCCAAAGTATAAAGATGTCAACATTACAAAACCAGCCTCTGTGTTCGTCCAACTTCGAAGGAAATCTGATTTGGAAACTAGTGAACCAAAACCTTTTCTCTATTACCCAGAAATCAAAGGTAACTTGGTTGTTTAGACTCTTTGCTTGTTCTTTTGTTTATTTTTTTTTTTTTTTTCCAAAATAGCAAGTGGCTTCAAATGTGCATGAATCACTTTTATAATTTTTGAGTCGTGGCTGTATGTGTGCCCATCCCCCATCTTGTGCTTGTTCTGATAAGAGGACAAGCTGGGTAGAAAATATAATTTGGTTACCTCTTTCGAACAACTTCCTAGTAATTGATCCCTGAATCCCTGGTATTTAATTTTTTAGAGAACAGATAGGTAATATACTATTTTGAGGTCATAGAACTAGTCCAGCCTTTTAAAATAATGTTATTTCTACCAAGCTTATATGAGATTTAGACATTTGATGATTTGTCTTTGAATTTGACAATCTAACCTGTTTTGAGTAACTCAGGGTTCAGGTCCTTGAGATGAAAAGGTCAGGCTTGCTGTTTAAATCAGCCACTCAGTCAGCCAGCCTCAGGCTCTTCAACAGAAAACTGAGCCACCTTCCATGCAGAACTATCAAAATGAGTAAGACTTCATCATTCTTTCCTTCACAACACACACTTTAAGAAAGGGAGTAATAATCTCCTTAAATATTCATCATGCCGATTATAATTTTTGTAAGTACCAAAAGTGAGGCATATATGAGAAGGTTGAGGTGAGAGCCCCTGATCCCTTGACTCCGAGCCAGTCTCCAGAAAGAAGGCTTCTTCAATGAGATCTCATTTGGTCCTTAAACTTAGGGGGGATGTTCAAGCCCTTGGATATTAAACAGCCCTTGGATATTAGACAGGCTCAGATCACGCGAGGCGTTCTGGGACAGAGGTAAGTACAGTTCATGTGTATTCAGAGAGAAATGAGCATTATGAGGACAAAGCTGGACACAGGTGAGGGAGGCCAGGGCAAGGCTGCAGCAAGCTGTGAGGGGCAGCTGAACAATTTCGTACTGATTCTGGAGAGGGATGGGCAGGCCCGTCTGGGAGGGGAATGATGGTGCTGACTTCTCTGTGTTGAGAAGCAGACAGCGAGTCAGAAGAGCAATGCATGAATCCAGGTGAGAAAGGGCAAGGTTAGGAAGGGTGTTTGTACAAGGAATGACAGGAGACAGACTCAGGAGACAGGGCAGGGATGGTGCCAGGAGGCTCTGGCTGAGGTGGGAGGTGTGGGAGAGATGAGGAGTCTCAGCAGGACTCCCAGGCTCGGGAAGCTCGTGATGTGGTTCCCTTGATGAAGGGAACAAGAGAACAGAAGTAGGTTGAGTAAGAAAAGAGGGAGCCGGTGTAAAACATGCTGCATTTTAGGTTCCTTAACTCAAGTGCAAATTCCTAGTAAGCAGATCACAAGACAGGACAGAACTTAAGGAGGGCAGGGTAGGAAATTCAGCATGAAAATCACCTTAGAAGGAGACAAGCCAGGCCCCCAACTGCATAATCATTTGAAGCTATTTCCTGACCTGGAGTCCACCAACCCCCAAGGAGTCCATGGATAGAAATGTTACTTCAATATAATGCCCTTCTTTGGTAATCCTATTTTGTATTGTATGTACTGAAAACCATGATTCTGAGAAGAGATCCATGGGGGTCACCAGACTGCCTGTGGAGCTGTGGCACCAACAAAATGAGAAACCCCTCAGTCAGAAGGAAGTGAGACTAGAGAGGGGGTCAGGAAAGTGACTGCCCCGGGCCCCAGGTCCTGACTGAGGTTGGAAACCACAAAGGTGCGGCAGCGAACAGCCGTGGGTGTTGGTGCTGGGTCGTGTGAGGGCAACATGTGCGATGGGTGGTCTTTGAAGACGTCTTTCCTTTCCTAGAATTCATGCCATGGCAGGAGTGGCTGGAAAACGGTTTCCGTGATGGTTTCTTTTCTGAGGTTGTGATCCCTCCACTTCCGGATCAGATGTGTAGTGCATTCTGAATCCTGGACGTTTGAAACATGGTCCGCATGAGAAACTCCTTTTCCTCCACATGAGATGTGGTGCAGAATCCCGGGGCCTGGCCGAGCTGGCCTCTGTTGGAGGCCCTGCCCACGCGGCCTTCCCTGGCCCTGGCCCACCTCTTCTCACTTCCTTACCCAAGAGCTGCCTGAGGTCTTCTAGATGCTTCTGCCTGCACAAAACAGTGTGAAAATCAGTGCTTTGGCTTAAACATCCCTTTTTAAAAGTAGACATAGAAGAGAAATGTGGCTGATTTGGGGGAACTTTCTAAGGAAAAAAAGTCGATTTTTTTATCTCCTGAAGTACATCTTCAAAATAATGTCAATTTTTGCTAACACAGACAATGATGAAAAAAAGAAAACTCAGGTTACCTACACATGTATGAACCTGAAGCATTCAAAGCTGAGCTTGGTTTCTAGGGTTGCTGGCAGACCTTTCCCAGTAGGATCATGCATCAAAAAATGTGCTACAGCAGGGCCAAGTTCAGATGATTACTTTCATTGCTAACCTATCATAGGAGGAGATATCTCATGGTGGGATTAGAGAATGGGGTTTCCTGGAAGTTCAAAACCATACCTATATACTTCAGCCATATACTTTCTAGGCCATTAAAAGCTTCATACAATACAAATAGTACAAGAACTATCTCCAAAATAGCAGGGTTAGCCACTGAGCCCCAGAGGAAAGAATGACCCACGTGTATATACTGTGATTGAATCATTATGAGAATAGAACTGTTCTGTTGAGGATAATCAATTACCTTACTCTCTGAAGACTTCTGATAGGCCCAAGGAAAAACAGATACTGTGGTAGATCAGAAAAGTAGCAGGCCATTTAGCATTAGAGAAAATATATGGAAGTGAATCCAAACTACACAAGCCAGGGAATCATTGTACACCTTTCTCAGAAGTCATTGAACACACCTTCGACCACCCCTTGTCTCTGCAGTTACCCCCTATCTCATTGCCTATTTTTTATTCATCACTATTTTTAACACTATATAAACTTCCCTATTTGTTTATCTATCTTCCTCTTACCCAGTAGGAAGAATCCTCTTTAGGTCACAGACTTCAGCATCTGGAGCAGTGTATGTTGCTAGCAGATGCTCACTGAATATCTGTGGCCTGACTTACTGGTTGTCCAACTGAGTTTAGTATTAGCAGTGTGTTGAGTGCCATCAAGTGAGACCTTAGACATAGATATAAAGTATCCTCCTCTCATTATACAGAATCATTCATCCCTGAGCTCTGTGTCATCAAGGGACATTGGCATTGTACCTCTACAAAAACTTCATGGAGGTGGTTGGGTCCAGAGGGACTATTAAAAGAATCAACACACTGAGTGTTGGCAATGAAAGAAGATAGTTGAGGAGCTGCTATATGAAACCAAACAAAGACCAAAATGACTTATCAGTCTAAAAAGATGGAGATTAAGAAGAAACACAATCATAATCTTTAAGTTATGAAAGGTATGGTCAGGGTAAATGTCATCTTTACTGGTGACTAGAACTGAGAAAGTGAGGACGAGGTACTTTTAAGATACATGCTGAGGAAAACATGGTAGAAGCTAAAAGTTTATCTACATTTGTGAATTAAATAATTATCTAAAGTCATCGATTATTAAAGTTATTGATTGCTATTGTACAATGTTATTTGGGAATGTTTCCTAAAGAATGACAGCCTCACATCATGGAAAAATCACTAGACTTTGGAGTCTGCTCCTTCACTCTGCCCTGTCCTCACAGCTCACCTAACCATCCTAGCTTCAGTTTCCTCTTGTGTCAAAGAACTTGTAGTGAGAGGCCACTTAGCTCCCTTCTAAAACAGGTTGATGTTTCATCGTACATCCCACAATGCCACTTGTCAGAGGAAGACTACAAGGATAAATGATCCCAGTGTGAAAATCTCTGTGTTCAGTTATATGGAGATCCAGGCTGAAGGTTCTTTGGAAGGCAGCTGTACTCACCACTGTACCTCCAACACACCTCCAGACTGCACATTCTTTTTTATAGTACATGTGGAATTTTCCGTGTCAGTTTCTTGTCATCGAAATTTTACTAGCCATATTATATAATTAATGTTTTTGAAAATTTACCCTTAAAAATTCCCATTTTACAGTGAAACATAACCAGTAAACATCTCTCTGCTTTAAAACACAAAAGGAGTATATAGAAAATACCGATTGGTCTCTCTGCTAGAAACCCTGTACTTAGATAACATTTTCTGAAGATAAGTAAGTTATCTGCCTCTCTCTGTGTTTCTTATTTCTGCAGAGAAATATGTGAGATCAACAATTTATGGGATGAGTAATTAGTATGGCTATTATTTATGATATAACTGATGCAGAGATTTCATAAATCGGTCCAAAAATATTTACTAAGGAAATATTTGCTGAAGTTTCTCCACTTCAAGGTCATTCCCTTCTAAGTGGAAGCATATGTTTCTCACCATTTTACCACCTTGGCTTTTTTCTTCCTAAGAACCCCAGACATGCTCAGTTTTCAAATGATTCTTTGAGTGCACTTTGTTATCCTACTTTCCCTTGTTTGATCTTTCAACTGCAATTACATGAGGATGAGATAATCAATAGACAGTGGCCTTCTGTCTCACCCTAAGATGACGGGAACAGCCACACAATTAGAAATAAGGGAGATCTTTCTGGGCTTTAACCCATGATGAAAAGTGACACTGAAGAACCAGAAATAGGACAGGTGTTAAGTGTCGAGGGAGTGTAGTCGAAGTAGCCCCTAGACCTGGACAATCAGGACTCAGAGGGCGTCCTTGTGTTTTAGCCAAGTTGTGGTCTTAGAACGTTAGTTCTCCATGACCCGTCAGTCGCCAGAGGCCACAGATGCCTCCTTCACTGTGTTGCAGGACCCACCCCATTTTTATTGTCACAGTGACCACTGAGGAACAGGCCTTCCTCGTCTTCTGTCTGCACTGTGTTTGCCTCTCGTGTCCTACACCTGGGACACCACCCCGTACACATTCCTCTCCTGTTGAAAACATGTCCATGGCTTTCTAGTCTGTAAGTTAAATTCCTTAGGTTTATATTTCGTGTGCTGCACAGGGTGGTCTCAGTCACCCCTTTCTCAAGGTTCCCCGCGCAGGCAGACCCTGCCTTTGTTACCAGTTGGATATTGTGGCAGCACTGCGTGCAGCAAGTCTGTCGGTGTCATTTGTCAACAGTGTGTGCTCACTTCGTGTTTCCCTGTCATGTTTTGGTAATTTTCTCAATCATTTCAGACTTTTTCATGATTAGTATATCTGTTACAGTGCTCTGTGATCAGTGATCTTTGATGTCACTATTGTCATTGTTTGGGGGCACTGTGAACTGCACTAAGGTGACAACTTTATCAATAGATGGTGTGTGTGTTCTGACCACTCCACTAACCGCCGTCCCTTCTCTCCATGTCCTCAGACCTCCCTAGTCCCTGAAACACAGCAGTGTTGAAATTAGGCCAATTAATAATCCTACAATTGCCTTTAACTGTTCAAGTGAAAAGAAGAGTCATGTCTCTCACTTTAACTCAAAAGCCAGGAATGATTAAGCTTAGTGAGGAAGGCGTGTCAAAAGCTGAGACAGGCTCAAGGCTGGGCCTCTTGCACCAAACAGTTAGCCAAGAACACAAAGGAAAACTTCTTGAAGGAAATTAAAAGTGCTACTCCAGTAAACACCCAAATGGGAAGAAAATGAAACATTCTTACTGCTGCTGTGAAGGAAGTTTTAGTGATTTGGACAGAAGATGAAACCAGCCACCACATTCCCTTAAGCCAATGACTGATCTAGAGCAAGGACCTAACTGTCTTCAGATCAGTGGTGGCTGAGAGAGGCGAGGAAGCTGCAGAGGAACAGGTGGAAGTTGCAGAGGGTGGTTCATGAGGTTTAAGGGAAGAAGCCATCTTCATAACATAAAAGAGCAGGGGGCATCAGCAAGGGCTCAGGTAAGAGCTGCAGCAAGTTATCCAGAGGACACAGCTAAGAGAACTGATGAAGATGGCTACACCAAGCGACAGATCTTCAGTGTAAATGAAACAACCTTCTATTGGAAGAAGAAGTCCTGTAGGGCTTTCATAACTAGAGAGAAGTCAGCACCTGGCTTCAAAGCTTCAAAAGACAGGCTGACTCTAATGGTAGAGGTTAATGCAGATAGTGGCTTTTAAGTTGAAGTCAGTGATCATTTACCATTCCAAAAATCCTAGGGCCCTTAAGAATTATATTTAATCTACTCTTCCTGTGTTCTATAAATGGAACAACAAAACCTAGATGACAGCATATCTGTTTATAGCATGCTTTACTGACTATTTTAAACCCACTGTTGAAACCTACTACTCAAAAAAAACTTTTTTTCTTTCAAAATATAACTGCTTCCTTGGTGGGGATTACACCTGCGGTGCATCTTACAAGGGTTTATGTGAAACTTAGTAAATGTAGAATATAAATGTCTTAACACAATAACTAAGAAAATGCCAGGAAGGCTATGTTAACCAGTGTGATGAAAATGTGTCAAACGGTCTATAAAACCGGTGTATGGTGCCCCATGATCGCATTAATGTACACAGCTATGATTTAATAAAAATAAATAAATAAAATAAAATAAAAATAAAAAAAAACAAAAAAAATAACTGCTTCCTGACTATGCACCTGTTCACCCACGAGCTCCAATTGAGATGTACAAGATCAATGTTGCTTTTGTGGCACTAATACAATATCCATTCTGCATGGGTCAAATAGTAATTTTGACTTTGAAGTGTTATTATTTAAGAAGTACATTTCACACGCTACAGCTGCCACAGATAGTTATTCTTCTGGTGGATCTGGGCAAAGTAAGTTGAAACCTTGTGAAAAAGATTCACCATTCTAGATGTCGTTAAAACCATTCATGATTCGTGAGAGGAGGTCAGAATATCCACATTAACAGGAGTTTGGAGGAAGCTGATTCCAACCCTCATGGTTGACTTTAAGGAATTCAAGACTTCGGTGGAAACAGTACCTGGACAAGTGAAGGATACAGAATGAGAACAAGCAATAGACCCTGAAGATGTGAATGAATTGCTGCAGTGTCATGATGAACTTTAATGACAAGGAGTTGCTTTTTATCAATTAGCAAAAAATATGGTTTCTTGAGATGGAATCTACTCCTGAAGAAGAAGTTGTTTAACATTATGGAAATGACAACAAAATTCGCTGATAAAGGAACAGCAGGGTTTGAGAGGGTCAACTCCAGTTTTGAAATTTTGACTGTGGGTAAAACTCTGAAACAGCCTTGCGTGCTACACAGAAATCTCTCATGAAAGGAAGACTCCATTGGTGTAGCACACTTCATTGTTATCTTATTTTAAGAAATTCCCACAATGATTCAAATCAGCCAGGAACATCGAGGTAAGATCCTCTACCAGCAAAAAAAATTGTGACTTGCTGAAAGCTCAGATGATCATTATAATTATAATTTTTTACCAATAAAGTATTTTTAATTCAGGTGTCTACATTGTTTTTTAGATATAATGCTATTACACACTTAATAGACGACTACATTTATGCAGGGTAGACATGAACTTTCTGTCCACCCTGTATAAACATAACTTGTAGATGTGCTGAGAAGCCAAAAGCATTTTATGTGACTCGCGTTACGGCAGCGGTCTTCTGGCCACAGTGTCTCTGAGGTACGCCTGTGCTCAATTTTCACATTACCCAGACTGACGTACCGCTGTTCTCCTAGTCACCCCATGCGCAGCTTTCCTTCACTGTTGTGCTCCCTCCACAGCCCTGTCCCAGAACACCCACCTTCTCCCTCTTATACAAAATTGATTCTGAGAAGTCTTTTCTGAATTTCCCAGCCTTCAGGAACCTCCTAGAAGTCCTTCCCTGGACTTCTAGAACACTGGTCTACACCATGAATTTAACATACATAGTGGTACAGTGCTGTCTTGCTAAGTCCTTCCCCTGCCACCTTGAATGATGTTGGAGAAGGCCAGGGAAGAGGAAGACCCCGTCTCTAAAAGTAGCTGAACCTTGTGGTGGGCACCTGTAGTCCCAGGTACTTGTGAGGCTGAGGCAAGAGGATTGCTTGAGCCCAAGAATTTGAGGATGCTGTGAGCTATGACACCACAGCCTTCTACCCAGTGCACTATATATATATATATGTGTGTGTGTGTGTGTGTGTGTGTGTGTGTGTGTTGGAGGGTCCTTGATAGCAAAGACATTATGTCATGCTTCTCTTTGTTTCTAGCACTTAGCTCATCATAAATGCATAATAAATATTAGCTGATCAAAATAAGTCATTGTTTTGTGTAACCAAGGAAAAGGGTTTAAAAATTTTTTTTATTTACTATCTTCATTTTTGATGGGCAATCTAATCT
Source organism: Loris lydekkerianus (assembly GCA_963574355.1). NCBI lineage: Eukaryota > Metazoa > Chordata > Mammalia > Primates > Lorisidae > Loris > Loris lydekkerianus. The sequence goes on from CAUYPK010122687.1 coordinate 19,020, forward strand.
CTCACTAATTTTGACAATATTTGGGACTTCAAAAACTGCTGCAGAGCAGATTGGGGTGTGTACTGCTCTGTGGTCTCCCTGGGGCTAGTTTTTGGTCTTGGTACCCCTTGGAATAAATATAATGCTTCTTGAAATTTGGCGTCTCTTCCTCCTTCAGTGCTTTCTGTTTCCCTTTAAAATGTTTAAAAATACCATCAGAATCAATAGTTCTATCTGGGGCTGGTGGTGGAACCGAATCAATCTTTTCTCCTCTGGTTTCTCTTCCTTTAAATACAGATAAAGAGGAAGTGCAAAGGAAACGGCAGAAGCTCATGCCCAATTTCTCAGATAGTTTCGGTGGCGGCAGTGGTGCGGGAGCTGGCGGCGGAGGCATGTTCGGAAGCGGCGGCACCGGAGCGGGTGCTGGAAGTACAGGTCCAGGTACAAACAAAGCTATTCCTTCTAAACCTCTTTCCTATTGGAAAGGGTAGAATTTTCTTTTTCCTAAGTTTCAAAGCACGTCTGTGGGTTGAGTGGCCGTGACACTTTTTAGCATATTAAGTAAAATCTCCTAACAAATTTAAGTTTATTTTTTGAAGAAATGAACATTCATTTTACAGTATGTAGATAATCCTGTAAACGGTAAGAAGTAAAGAAGAGTCACCCAAGGCCACTTACCCAAAGAAGACCTCGCTAACCTTGTTGGTGTATGTTCCTCTACTTTCTTTCCTTTCCTTTTTCTTTTTTTTACATAGCTGTCTTGTTCTTTGGAAACATTGAAAAGATTTTAAATTATAAAATGTTACAGCACTGTATCTACTTCTACATTGTAGAAGATTTGAAAATACATAAAATTCTGCCATCAATGGTTAACCTCTTCTGATTTATTTGTGTATTCATTATAGAAGATATTATGATTTCCTCTGAGTGTAATTGTGATCACCATTATATATATTATTATAATTCATTTATTTGTATTAGTTTTTAACTGTCATTTCTGCATGACTGTGTGTGTAGAGTCCTAGGCACTGTTTTTACCTAATGTGTTAACATAAGCATTTCTCCATGATAATATAAACGTTATATGAGCATTATTTGTAAGCATCGTTTTAATGACTCATGCTATTTTATCAAGTGAACAAACCATATTATAACTTACTTGAATGTTGTTTCTTGCTTTCTGCATGAAATGCTGTACTGAAGTCCTATCCACATTACTTTTATTCTAGATTATTTTTGTAAATTTGATTCTTTGAAGTAAAATGTCTGTGTTAGAGGGCATGAATTCTAATGCCAGCTACTTCCCCAAAGAGTTTTAACCAATAAATCCTTCCACCAAAAATGCATAAGAATGAAAAATGGTGACCATTTTCCACTGAGGAGTCAGTATGTTTCTCAGTGATTTGTTTGGCATAGGTTTTCCCTCCGGAGATTATTTTAATGTCTTCTGTGTAGGCAAGTCTGCATGGTGGCCTCTTCCCTTCACGTGAGAGCGGGGCCTTTCTCTGCACCACTCCTCTCCACGTTGGGGGCCCAGTCTGAGTTACCGAGATGTAAACTTTGCAGAGTGGAATTATGTTTATCCCACGGCCCCCATAGGTGTCTCACTGACTCTGGACAGAGGCACTGTGAGTGGCCACACCACCCACCTGCCACCAGACCCTGTGCCCACCTGAGGGACGGATGCTGAGGTTTGCTGAGTCTTTGCCAGCGTCCTCGTGATAGCTCATCTGTCGCACCTGCTATTTCAGGGTACAGCTTCCCCAACTATGGATTTCCTACATACGGTGGGATCGCCTTCCATCCTGGAGCTACTAAATCTAATGCTGGGATGAAGCATGGTGAGTAATGAAGGGGAAAACAAATCACTGCCAAAAAAGATGTTTTAATCATTACTTATCACCACATTTTCATCTTGAAAAAAATGATAAATGCAAATACACTAAGAAGATACTTTTCCAAAAAGTATTATTTCCTGTGAATAGTATAAACTCTATTTCTGACATGTGTTTTATATGTATTTATGTATTTAATTTGTAAGTGGCATGAACAGGGGAAAAGAAAAGAGCCTTAAAAGGAGAAAAAAAAGAGCAGAGACCTGACTACTCAGACATTAAAAAAATCACCAAACATATCCATGGTCTCTCATCTTTCTCCAGACACCACACTTTGAAATCACTTTGAGTTGTCTGAGGTTGGTCTTTTCCCATTAAATGTGCCCCTGAGGAGCAGTTGTCACCCTCCGTGTCCGCAGTTCCTACGGCACGTCCCCTTGTAGGGTTCCCATTAGGGAAATGATACGAATGCCTGCCAGTTTACAGAATGCCTGTTTTATGCCAGTGCTTCTACGTGTTTTAACCATACTCTTCATGGCTGCTGTATGAGGAAAGTGTTAGTATCTCTATTTTATAAGCAGAAGGCCCTGAGATTCAGCTATGTCCATCCACTCACTGAAGGCGCATAGCAGTTACAGGCAGAATCAGAATTTAAGGCAGGTCTGCACACACAGCCTAGGTGCCCGCATGGTACCTGTCCCATAGGAAACATAGCTGGGCCTAAAGGCGCATGCTCAGAAAAGATACAGTGGCCAGCCTCCACGCTGAAGAACGTGACTCGAGAGCGTATCTTTATGACTTGCTGTGTTAATCAGTAATAGGAAAAAATACCTGCTCTGCTTTCAAGAATTTAAAAACTTCCACTTCCTGCAGTTCATAGAAGCACTTTACTTCACTTATCTCCTTTACAAAGAAGGACAAAGAGATCTCAGTTGTTTAGAAGCATATTAGAAGAGTGTTTTCCAGAAATGAGAGATTAAAAAAAAGCTCCAAAACATGTTACTTATGATATTGGGGTGTATCCATTTAAAAAATAATTTTAAATGATTAGTTTTCTTTTTCCTTTGCAATAAACTTGCCTCTTACATTTATCTGACCTACAATGGAATGGTGATTTATAACTTAATAGATTTTACTCAGAAAAAGATGATGTTTCTGCATTTATCTTAGGAACTTCAGGCACCAAATCAAAAAATGACCCTGAAAGCTGTGACAAGAGTGATGACAGAGACACTGTAAATTTCTCTGGGGAAGTCACTGGAGGCACAGAACAAGATAAGGAGTCCAGTAAGCCCAACAATAGGAATGATGAGGTTGCTCTAACGTATACAGTGGGAGTGAAGGATGAAAACACTAGGTGTCAAGGTAAGTGAGTACACGGATAATTACACTATGTTGGTTGGAGGGGTCAGCTGTAGGTGCAGAAAGCTACTTCAATGTCTAGTTCAACATCCTCTTCAAAGTTCTATATGCCTTTGGAAAGGCATATGCCAGGTCATTTTATTCACACTGGGGTTTCCATTTTCCCCGTTATCTTAGAATATAAAGGACAGAAATTTACATGTACATTTTCCAATCATAATCATGCAGTTTTAGGGTATCCTGAGAGGTAATCAACTCATTTTTCTTGGCACAGATAATAAAGAATCGTTTCCATAACCTTAATCGTCATTCCTCTCTAGAATCTAGCTTAACTATCACACTGCAGTGGAAATTTGCCTGAAAATAGGAACTTTTCTTTTCATCCTATTGCCCTCTTTGAAGAAGTAGGATTAGGAGAAAATGTACTGTTGTGTTTCCTTTGAACCAATACTCATAAGTCTATGTGTCATGATTCTAGGTCACCCCTTGATTATTCTTGGAAAACTTCTTCTGTAAAAGGAAAGGCAGTAAATAATTAAATGTGCTAGCCACATACGGTCTCTATCATCTATTCTTTTTTTTTTTATATGTGCTTTTTTAAAAATGTGTAAACCATGCTTAGCTAGGGCAGCATATAAAAACAGATCATGCAAGGATTTGGGCCTGAAGGTCACAATTTGCAATCACCTGACCTTACAGGAAGAAACCTTAAAAAAACATCAGCGGCTCATTGAAAATCTGTATCTGTGGCAGAGATGTGTGCTTTTTGACACATTGCCTAATAAGATAGTTATTAACGATTCCAGTGAAGGATTATTTCTCCAGGAGATTAGTTGTTTAAACTTTATGGCACAGTGTAACATTGCTTTGACATTGATTTTTCCCCTTGAAGTAACAGACATTTCTGAACGTTTTCCCCCAATAAGTCACAGATTCTTTTAGATCAATCTCTAACTGTATTTTTCATAGAGCCAGTGTCCAGTTGTGCTTTGTCCAGTGAACATAATTCGCAAGCACCAAAAGAAGCATTTTCAACTGAAATAATGTGTCTTGATATGTCAGGACACTGATGCTGGGGGTTTGGGCCCCAAGCACGCCATGCCTATAGAGTAAGCAGGAAACCCAACTATAGTTGTGCTTATTACCTTGCAGATAACCTCTTTCTAGAGAAGGCGATGCAGCTGGCCAAGAGACACGCCAATGCCTTGTTCGACTATGCAGTGACAGGAGATGTGAAGATGCTGCTGGCTGTCCAACGCCACCTCACGACTGTGCAGGATGAGAACGGGGACAGGTGAGTCAGGACTTTGGTGTGGCATGGGTTGTTGTAGGGTAGAAAAGAGAGAAAAGCATTGCATAAAGCATACCAGCCAGGGATTAAAAAGTGCTGTTCAAAGTTACTGGGTTTTGTAACTAGAACACTCTCTGAAGGAAAATAGCACGTCAGTAAGGTTGAGGAGCACGATTCCCTTCTCCTTTCCTGCTGTGATCACCCATGGGAGCTGAAGCGCTCATCCAAAAGTACATCTCTCTACAACAGGGACCTTACCTGACAAACACAGACATTGTAACCTAATCATCTGTGCCCTCATAATAATCTGAAATAAATAAACAAAAATAGAAAAAGTTAAAAATTCAAGTGCATCTCTTTGGGCAAGAAAATTAATGTGTGTGTAGGTAATGGTACTTTTTTCAATATCCTTGCCTTATTTATTAAAATAATATTTAGAGAAGTGTTAAGAGTCCTTCCAAATCCTGAAGCATTGTTATCCCAACTGCGTATTTATAACGGCAGTGTGCTCGAGGAAAAGCCCAACAAAGGCAGAAACAAAATGACTGAGGGGACGGTCATTCTTCCCTGGTCACTGGTCACCAGTCTGTGCATGGCTCATGCTCATGTGACTGCTCAGCCTGTGTTGAGTGGGAGTCTGACATTCCAAACTCCATGCCTTCCATTCCTGCTATTGCTGAGATTACATTTGCAAGGCCACCTGGCTTCTTTCTAAAACAGTTCTCTTAGTTCTTTCATTGAGACTTCTAAAATGATCTCAAAAGCCTATAAAAATAAAAAGAGCCAGCAGCCTTCAGATTCAAATCAAGTGCCTCATCTAAAACCTTCCTAAAATAGCATCAACACTGAGAAATCCTTTTCTGTGCAAGAGCTCTTGAGTGCTGTGTTTTAAACCTCAGTTTGAAAACTGAACCAAACACTTTTAGGAAAGTGCCAACCTCAGGGTTTCAAGCGGAGACCTTTGTTCTTGTTCCTTGCAGTGTAACCAAGGATGTGGTATAACCACTGGCCTTGTTATACAGTACCAGGGGAGCCTGTACAAGCTTCTCAGTGTAAAGCCCATGACCAGCAGAATGTTTTTTCAGGGTTAAACCATTGGAATTAGCATTCACTAGCACATCACCACAAGAAAAAGCAGGTAACCGAGATAGGGCAGCCGTGTTTTAAGCGAGTGTTTGAAATAAGGATGACTACTTCCAAGTATTTTTCAAGTGTTTTCGAGAGACTGGCTGCATTGTTGAGTCTCAGAGGTAGAAAGGGAATGCTGATGCCTAAAGGGAGGCTGGAGGAAGGGACACAGGACATGTGCTTTCTATGTGTGTGTGGAGGGGAGAGAGGGACACGTGTGAGGCCCCGGACATACACTGGCAGGCTGGGAGGTGGTCTTCCTTACCAATGAGGACATGAACACAGAATCCCTTCCTAGAACCCAAACAAACTCACGCAAGCTGGCCCAGAGAAACCAGAGGGGTGGGACTCGGAGAGACCACAGAAGAGTCCTTGGAAGAGTGCAGGCAACGGGCAACATTGGCCGTCTCGTCTCAGACCTCTTGTTTTCATTGAGCTTTTCATACTTGGCTAATAGTCTGAATCCAGTGGCCGTGAGTCATCACAGAAAATACAATAATGAAAAAAAAGCAAAAACCTCCTGGTACTGGGGAAATTCCCAGAAGGGTGTGAGGATTGGAGGGGCAGGGGAAATGTACTTCAGCTGTGAAATGCTGATGTGCACATGGAAATTTTCAGGCAGTTTTTGAAGTGTGACCTTTTTCTTGGTATATGTGTATCATGCCTGTGTCAGACTTGAGTCCCTCTTCAGAAGGCTTCTGCCAGTGTCACATTTCAATAGCGAAACCCTGAAATCATCATTTAGAAATATCTCACAAGTAGTAAAATCACGATTTAGGTTTTTAGGCCCTCCTGTGCCTAAAATAATCCCATATAAAATATACTTGCTGTTGCTAAGAAAGGGTCCTGAATAAAGTGGCACCTAATATCTTTGGAGAAAATTCAGCCTGTCCCTCAGGTCCCAACCATAGTGCTTGCATCTGAATGTGTCCACACTTAGAAGTAATCATCCTCTTGGATAATTGTCTGCAGCTCCACAGAGCAATGCACTTGTATCCCTGACTCGGGGTAGGTTAGGGAATTTAGAGATGGCTTCGGAGTAAGACAGGCCTGGTCTTGAATCCCGGCTTCACCACTTACTAACCATGTGACCTTGATTGAGTCATATTACACCTGTAATTCTGAGTTTCATCATCCAAAGAGTGAGACTAATACTACCTACCTTCTAGGATTGTTGTTATCATAAATAAGATAATGCGTGCCAAGTGCTTAGCATAGTGCAGTAAAGAGAAGCTCTCAACAAATAGCAGCTACTTGCACGTCGTGTTATTATTGTTATTGCTGAATTGTTTCAAATAGATTTTAATGTCGGCGCAGTGCCCATAGCACAGTAGTTACAGTGCCAGCCACACACCCAGGTCAGCTAAAACAATGATGACAACTGCAACAAAAAAATAGTAGCGGGGTGTTGTGGTGGGCGCCTGTAGTCCCAGCTACTTGGGAGGTTGAGGCAAGAGAATCGCTTAAGCCAAGAGTTGGAGGTTGCTGTGAGCTGTGACACCACGGCACTCTACCAAGGGTGACATAGTAAGACTCTATCTCAAAAAATAATAATAATTAATTTTAATAATTTTTTGAATAATTAAAACCATTATCTTCCTAGGTGTGATGATGTTGCTCTAGGTTTCTTCCATCATTCTTATTTTCCTACCCACAGTGCATGCAGCAGCTGTACAGCTCGCTCAGAGAACTTGCCCCAGACACGATCACAGGCCAGAGAAAGAGAAAGATGTATAGAAAAAACTGCAGTTGCATAACCATACAGTTTGAGGGATGACTTGCTCTGCTTAGGAAGTTGGGAAAGTATTCTCTGAGGATATAAGGATGAAATTGGAGTGCAAAGGATGACAGTATAGAGGCAGAGAAAGAGCAAAACTACTACAGACATGAGGGTTTTGCCAGTTTGCAGACATGATGGAGAATATGATTACTTCGTTTCTTCTGAAGTTTGCTTCACAAATTTTCTTTCAGTAGTTAAAAGCCTGTATCATTCTTCCCTCTTGGGATCTCCAAAGGTGTTTTTTTTTTAAAGCCACCACACTATATTTTGGAAGCAGGTGGCACTTTTAGGTGAGGTCACTAAATTTTTCTGGACAAGTTCTAGTGCCAGACATTTATTGTACACACAGCATCTATTTTTCAGGGGAAGGGTAAAGGAAAAAGTGCCTGAAACAGTAATATTGAGGTAAGTAGAATTGGGATTTGAACTTAGGTCCCTCTGTTCTGGAAACTGGGTACCGTCACATTTCAAAGGGTCAGATATAAATGCCTGGAGGTCAGGCAGGCACCACAAATAAGTAGAGCAGCCTCGGGTAGACAATCGGAAGGAACAGGTCCTCTGGAGGTAGCATCCCACCTCAAATTCAAGATGTTTTATAAGTTCAAACATTTTAGGGCCAAATAAAATTCGGTCTAAGAGCCAGATTCAATCTGTAAGTCTAATCACATCTTAAGAATCTTTCATTAACGTTTTAGTTGATTGTTTCCATATTTTCATTCCAGTGTCTTACACTTAGCAATCATCCACCTTCACGCTCAACTTGTGAGGGATCTGCTAGAAGTCACATCTGGTTTGATTTCTGATGAAATTATCAACATGAGAAATGATCTGTACCAGGTAAGCAGAAATCTCAAGGAGACCAGTGAAGAAAAATCCTTAGTCCTTTTTTTTTCATATGTGTGGTGAATGTTATTTTAGTAACATTAACAGTGGCAAAAATTAAAAAAAAAAAAAGGCACTTTGTAGGTAATATTCTAAAAGCTCATTAGTTGCAAATGTTATTTGATGAATTAGGATCCTTTGATCTGTGAGTATAATGGCAGTCAAGCCACAGTGAAACTCATCATCCTGCCAGGAGGAGAGCAAATTTTAAACATTAGAAATCAAAGAGTTGATATCTTAGAGTAAGAACTTTAGAGAAGCGGTGCCTGTGGCTCAGTGAGTGGAGCGCTGGCCGCATACACCAAGGGTGGTGGGTTCAAACCCAGCCCCGGCCAAACTACAACCAAAAAATAGCCGGGCATTGTGAAGGGCACCTGTAGTCCCAGCTACTTGGGAGGCTGAGGCAAGAGACTCACCTAAGCCCAGGAGTTGGAGGTTGCTGTGAGCTGTGATGTCACAGCACTCTACCGAGGGTAATAAAGTGAGACTTTGTTTCTCTAAAAAAAAATAACTTTAGAGTAGAAATGTTACTTCTGTCAAGAAAAGTGAAGTTGAAAAAAATTAAGTTTGAAAAGCCAATAATTTATAAGAACTTTAAAGTCTATGGAAATACACTTTGACAATTTCCAGATGAAATGCATATCAAATGAAAGTGCTGAAGTCAAGACAAAAAGGTAAAAAGGTTGCTTGAGGAGGAAAAAGTGTCTTTCAGAAACACAAATATAGCCCAAAGTGAGGAAAACTGGAACACCAGAGTCCTGCCCAAATCGGGTTCACATAGAAATTAGGGGGGCAGCAAAGCAATCTGAGGGGCTCTTCAGACGTTGCAAAGAGAGAAGTTAGCTGGAGATTCAGTGAGGCCAGCTGATGGCCACACACAGATTTCAGGGCCAGGAGGAAGGACAGAGACTGCTTGGACAGGAGTGAAGCCTGGCTTGTTAGGAGCCTGGAGACCTCAGCCCACCTCTCTGGCTTGGGGACTGCATTCACACAAGGCTGACGTTGGCTCAGCTGTCAAGGGCTCCTTCCTCTTCCCTCCCTGCCGTCCCACACCCCCGTCTTCTGTGTGAGTCTCCTGCTTTTGCCCCGTCTTAGCCTTCCACCTCTCTCCTTCCCTCCACTTGACCCACAATGTCCTCCTAGTCCTCACTGGCCTACATGGTGTGTTCAGACCTCTGATTCAAGTCTATCTCTCACTCCAAAAATGGGGCCAAGATTGTCTATAATTATTTACCTAGTAGTCACCTGTTGCAGTGAAGTTGTCAGTTTTAAAGCAGGTGACATGAATCATTTTTATTTCTTCACTTTAAAGGAAGTAAAAAATTAATTAAAATTAAAAATTATTTTAAAGGAAATCAATTTTTAATTTCCTTTAATAATAAAAATTAATTTCTATTCATTGTTAAAGGAAATTACTGAATTTTTCATTGGCTTATTTTTATTTCTAACACTTTAAAATGTGCTTTCCAGTACATTTAAAGCACAAGTACCTCCCAGTAGATTTTTACTTGTGAACAGGGAAAAAGTAGTAAGCTTTCTGATAGAGGGAAATAATTGCTTCCCATTCAGTATAAGCCATTAGCCTTCCTCTGTGGCTCTTGTGCTTAATGTCAAAGGAAAAATGAACTTAGAAGCTCTTCACTGCATTGTCTAAAAATAACTAAGATGGGCTCAGCACCTGTAGCTCAGAGGCTAGGGCGCTGGCCACATACACTGGGGCTGGCAGGTTCAAACCCAGCCCGGGCCTGCCAAACAACAATGACAACTACAAAAAAAAAAAAAAAAAAACAGGCATTGTGTGGGTGCCTGTAGTCTCAGCTAATTGGGAGGCTGAGGCAAGAGAATCCCTTAAGCCCAAGAGTTGGAGGTTACTGTGAGCTGTGATACAATAGCACTCTACCGAGGGTGACATAGTAAAACTCTGTCTCAAAAAAAAAGAAAAAAGAAAAGAAACTAAGATGAAGTATGTTTTAGATTTATATCTAGAATGTATCTTCTTCAAACTTTCATATCATTTTGGGGGGTTGTGGGTAGTTGGAAAGTCATTTGGCCCATAAAGATTGATCATCTCAGACCTGTGGACTGATCCTTTGTAACCATCATAAGTGTAAGAATAAAACTAGAAACAGGACATTGTAGCTTCTCAGTCCTCCTTTCAAAGACTGTTTAACTCCACTGCCTGTAGATCCAGTTCAAGGAGTGACTTGTTTATAAATAGGATCTGCGAAGGACACAGCACAGTGGGGTTAGCTGCTGCGGTTTTTATGTACTAAAATCTTTACTGTATTATTTCATGACGTGTACTGAGACTCTCCAACATGCTGCAGACAAAGATCCTGAAGCCACCACCACTGACACTTCTGATTTGGGGACTCTCAGAACAAGTCAGGTCCATTTTTCCCTGTCACGCTGCCACCCTTGTTAATGGGCAAGCATGCGCTGGTGTGCCCTCTGGGTCTCAAACACGCAGCCGGTGGCAACTTTGAGAACCAGAAACTGTTTAAGATTTTGAACTCTCGATTATCTGCTGTAGTTGGTTTGCTGATAACTGTTCTTAATAGAAAATTATACAATCCTTTCAGTAATTTGTATTATTTGGAAATTATCTTAAACATTCTCCCCAAATACTTTTCACTAATCTTAGTACACTTCTGTGACCATCTGTCATGATCAAATGCCTCTCCCCACCCACCTTCTAGAAACACACTCAAAATAGTCCAAGTGCTCAGACTTAGGAGTTTTCTGAAAATATTCTCTTAAAACCTTTTCCTCTTTTCCCAACATAGACAACCATTCCAGTGCATTTAGTATGAATTTTTTTATTTGCATATGTTCCTGTAAAACATTATTGGGGAGTGTGTATGGTTTGTTAATCTTCTTAAGTATTATGAATATATAGTCATAATGTTTTAAATGGTACAGAGGATGTGCATTGGACAGTTGCTCTCCTGAGTTGCACAAGCTCCCTAGCCCACACGTAATTATTGCATTCATAGGTATTTTTCCAGATATTGGCTAAATATACACATGCACTTAAAATGCATAGATATTTTAGTATGTTCCAACATGCAATCTATAGCATATTATACATACTTCTCCTGCCTAACATTAACTTTTTTCTGTAATTTTTAATTTGATTTAATGATAGATTCATGGGAGTTGCAAAAACATACCAAGATGTCCTAGGATGTTTACTCAAGGGAACAGGGATTCCACCACCAGTTTCTCCAGATGATAACATCTTGCATAATTGTAGTACAATATCAAAACCAGGATCTTTTTTTTTTGGGGGGGGGGGGGGACAGAGTCTCACTCTGTCACCCTGGGTAGAGCGTCATGGTGTCAGAGCTCACAGCAACTTCAAACTCCTGGACTCAAGCAATCCTCTTGCTTCAGCCTCCCAAGTAGCTGGGACTATAGATGTGCACCACTACGCCCGGCTAGTTTTTCTACTTTTGGTAGAGATGGAGTCTCACTCTTGTTCAGCCTGCTCTCAAACTCCTGAGCTCAACCAATCCACCCGCCTCGGCCTCCCAGAGTGCTAGAATTACAGGCATAAGCCACCACACCCAGCCTCAAAACTGGAATCTTGACATTGGCATAATCCGTAGATCTTAGTCAGATTTCACCAGTTTTATATGCACTCATTTTTGTGTATCTGTATAGCTTTTTATGCATGCAATTTTTTTTTTTTTTTTTTTTTTTTTTTTGGGGCAGAGTCTTACTCTGTCACCTTGGTTAGAGTGCAATGGTGCCATAGCTCACAGCAACCTCAAACTCTTGGGCTCAGGAGATTCTCCTAACTCAGCCTCCTGAATAGCTGGGGCTACAGTTACCGGCCCCAACACTAGCTAGTTTTTCTATTGTTAGTAGGGACGAGGGTCCACTCTGCTCAGACTGTTCTCCAGCTCCTGAGCTCAGTCCACCTGCCTTGGCCTCACAGAGTGCTGGGATCTTAGGCGTGATTCACCACGCCCAGACTATGCATGTAATTTTTAAATGCATTAGTGCCCCAGTGCTGTCTGTCATGCTCTTCCCGCCTTTGCTGCTTGTGGGGTCTGTTCCTGCAGCTGTGTGTACTGCTAGTTTGTTCTTTCTACTGAAGAAGAGAGTGCAGTAGTGTGCAGCTGCTGCCTGCAGTATACTGGCTTCCCGTCAGTAGCCCTTCACCGGCTCCTGACGCCCCACTCCACTGTGCACTGCTGCAGTGAGGACCCCCGTCCATGGGGATTTCTGGCACAGCTGCCCTCAAATATATTTGCAGGAGCTGGTTTACTGAGGTACTATGGGAGGTTCCTACATCCTCACATTGTGCAACTGTTTAAGATATAATCGTGGGATTGAAGATCTAGAAGCCTAAAATATCCCAGAAAACTTTTCACTGGACTGTAGGAGAAAAGTTAAAAAAAAAAAAAAAAGAAACCTTTCTTACGCATGATAAAAGATTTTATATGGTATGAAAAAAATTAAATTAAAACTACTGATAATTCCTAATTCCTGAATGGTATAATATCTTATCATTTCAGGTCTTTTTTTTTTTTTTTTAAATCTCATTCTCTATCCTTTTCCCATCTTCCCAAATAGTATTTCAGAAAACACAGATTAGTAAGCAATAGACTTTTTTTACTTTTTTTTTTTTTTTTTTTTTTTTTGAGAGAAAGGCTCCTGGCAGCAGCGTGTGAAGATCTGAGGACATCATTTAAGCCAGATTGATAGTCTTAGAAAATTAAAGAAATAAAGGAGAGTGATAATTTGGGGTAAAAAAAAAATACTATCTTGTTTCTGCTGTATTAAATAATCACTAGGATTGAGCTGTAAACAGCCTCCTGTCATTCATCCTGCCCATTCTCAAGTGCTGTTGTCACCTACACCAGGTAGGATGTTGGTGGCCCTGCTAGTGTTGCTGCTGCTTGCAGCCAGTCATGGCTCACTGAAGGGGAAAGTATAGCCAGATAGTCACTAGACAGGCTGGATGTCATGGTTAGACTTTGGTGAAATAGATTTTTGTAAAGATTGCTGTTATCTGTCACCACCCTCAGTTCTTTAAAAGTTATTTTGGTGGCTGAATTCATTTTGCTCATCTTTGAAAACACGCAATTTTCAAAATCTCTGACTTGTACTTGCTAAAGGACTATTCTGTGGACAGGGGAGTCAAATGAACTACTTAAGTGTCTATCAGGTATCAGCAAGTCAGCTTTTTTGTTCATCTGAGTGCCTTGAGATAGTTAGTATTCTCCTGGTATGTCATTTAAAATCCTTTTATGAAGTGAGGGCAGGAGAGTTATATTCCATTTTGCCATGTATAATGCACTGCTCTGTATAAGGCACATCAGTGTTTTTGGCTCTAACTTAACAGGAAAACACCCCTCAAGAAAGTAGCTGGTTCTGGCCAGGAGAGACACATGTGGGGAAGTCTAATGCTCCCCTGGTAAATGTGCAGAACTTACTTACCGTCTGGCAGCCACCTGTTCCATAAAGGCTGCCCCTTTCCTCTCTACCACCAACCTTTCCTTCCCTGCCATTTCGGGCGTGGCTGAGATGGCCACGTGTGGCTGGTGGGGTGGGAGTTTCTTAGGCCCCTCCATCCATAGACAGCTAGACAGGTCCTTGGGGCCTGCACAGGGCTCCCCATCCCCTCCATGCAGCCCAACTCTCCAGCCCTCTACCACCTCTTCCCCTGATCATGGTGCTTGGTGGAGACCACTCCAGCTTGCTCCTACCAGACTGGATACCCCCAGACTGGAACCCTATGTAACTGCAACAGGCCTTCCTGCTCTCAAGCCATACCTCCCCATGTATAACGCACATCCTTATCTTTTCCTTAAAAATTTGGGCAAAAAAGTGACATTAATTGTTCTCATGGAGCCAGTCCATTGTATTGTATGTTTTAATCTAGTAAATTTGTTTTCTGCCTCAAGATAGAGCCACGGCACCTCATCAATTGGTTTCTGTCGAGTAATTCATTTAAAATTCTGCAGTTAAACCATAGCCTTCCTTGATTTTTTAACATATGGAATTATCAGCTGAAGATAGATTCCTATTAGAAATTTAAGAAAAATAAGTTGACTACTGAATGAATTTAAAAAGCTAGTGAGAGTTGTACATATAAAAATAACCCACCACACACAAAATGATAAGTATGTAGGCAATAGATTTGTTAATTAGCCTGACATAATCATTCCACATTGTAAACATATATTAGAACATCCCATTGTACTGTATAAATGTATACAATTATTAATTGTCAGCTAAAAATAAATTAAGTAATAAAAACGAATCCAGATTATTGCATAGCTAAGTGTTAGTTCGGTATACACACTTCATTAGCATATGGTACAGGACAGGGAGTAACTCGTGTGCAAAGGTCAGGGGTTAATCTGGGATTGAGAAATAGCCCTGCAGTATGACTCCGGCTGTTGCAGTTACAGCTACCAAGCCCAGGGTTATAAGTGTTTACTGCTGACCACTAAATCTTCTGCCCCGTGTCCACTTCCCAGACGCCCTTGCAGCTGGCAGTGATCACCAAGCAGGAAGAAGTGGTAGAGGATTTGCTGCAGGCCGGGGCCGACCTGAGCCTTCTCGACCGCTTGGGTAACTCTGTTTTGCACCTGGCTGCCAAAGAGGGACATGATAAAATTCTCAGTATCTTGCTCAAGCACAAAAAGGCAGCACTACTCATCGACCGCCCCAATGGAGAAGGTAAGAAGCGAGTAGGTGTTTGATAGTGTGTGTTATTGAAATGCATGGTGTTTGATTTACACCCAAAAGTACTTTCCTCCAGTCTGCTGGAGTTCATCGTCTAGCGTGGGAATTTCTGTTGTTCACCATAGCTAATTTCTTTAAAATGATTTGCAATAGTTTGTCAGTAGGAAGACAAAGCAGAGGCCTGAGCAAACACTCGTCTTGACATGTATAAAGCACCATTTATTCGGAGAATGTTTATTCACCCTCATTGTCTCCTGAGAACAGAACAGGAGACTGTGGTTTTTAAGGCAGAACAATAGGCTTATAGTGTTTTTAAAAAACATCTTGAGTAGAGACTCAGCTAGAAGTGCTGAATCCCGACAGCTTCCCTCCCTATGATCTGTGTTCCTTTTACCATTTCCTTCAGCTTCACCAGGGGCCATCTGTCTGCAACCTTCCCCCCTGTGACTGTCCTGTGCTTGAGCCATAGGTCTGAATGCCATTCACCTAGCCATGAAGAGCAACAGCCTGCCGTGTCTGCTGCTGCTGCTGGCCGCGGGGGCCGACGTCAATGCCCAGGAGCAGAAGTCCGGGCGCACAGCACTGCACCTGGCTGTGGAGCACGACAACATCTCCTTGGCCGGCTGCCTACTGCTGGAGGTGAAGGATGGGCTTATTTGCCTTTGCGCTTCAATTCCCAATGGGGATTTAGGGAAATCTTTTCAAAGAATGAAGTCAGTAACAGCTCTTCTGCCTAGTCAGCTCTGTTTATTTAACATGTGTGCAAGGCTTCAGGTAGCACCTGTAGGTGTCCCCCCACCCCCTTGGCCCAGCATCCCTAATTGGAGATTTCTCCAATGACAAAGCCAACCCAAAGTAACAGTAATAGTAATATGACCCGAGGGGCCATTCAGGCTGGAGGATGTGGGGACAGAAGGGCAAGAGCCTTCCACTAACCCTTTCCTGTGTGGCCTGGAATTTTTAGGGGGATGCCCACGTGGACAGCACCACCTATGATGGAACAACACCCCTACATATAGCGGCTGGGAGAGGGTCCACCAGGCTGGCAGCTCTTCTCAAAGCAGCAGGTAAGGTGGTCTGGTGACAAATGATGGAAAACATTATCAGAATTCAAACTCAACTTTAGTAGAGCAGCCATGTTGCCTTCTTTAAGCAGCAGACTCACCACTGGAAAGCATGGATAAATCAAAATTATATTGCAAATCACATTTTACCTGCTGTGAAAGCGCTGTTTGGTCTAGTAATCCTGGCTTCACTCTGATAGTCGTGTTAGTTTTTGCTCTCTGATTCATCTGTTTATTTTGGGTTTTGACTGTTTAGATTGACTCCCATGACAAGGGATCTTCTTAAGAGTATAATTCCTTATAGAATTCAGAGCAGTACCAGTCTCAGATCACATTGGAAGTCTCCAGACAAAAAAAAAAGGTTATTGATTTATTTTTCTTTTTGTAGGGACAGGGCTCTCACGCTTTTGCCCAGGCTGGAGTGCAGTTGGCCAAATCATAGCTCACTGCAGCCTCCAACTCCTGCGCTTAAGTGATCCTCCTGCCTCAGACTCCCAAGTAACTGAGACTACTTGGTTAATTTTTTTGTTCTTTTTTTATAGAGACAGAGTTTCATCGTGTTGCCCAGGCTGGTCTTAAACTCCTAACATCAAGAAATCCTCCTGCCTTGGCCTAAGAAAGATATCATTAGTATAAGAAATAATTTAAAGACTTTATTTTGAAAAGAAAGGTCTCTTGGACATTGAAGTTGCAGGAAAAAGCAAATGGACCACAAACTGAGTCCTGTTATGTGCAGGCACTGACAAATTGCTAGCATTTATTGGCCTAGCTATACACCAGGCACTGTGCTAGGTACACGTTACATGCTGTCTCACTGAATCTCTTCTAATCCCAAATAACCCTTTGGAAGAAGTACCATTATTATTCCTGTCTCACAGTCAAGGAAACAGGCAAGGAGACGACCCAGTCATACTCCAGTGTCCCAGTACGTGGCAGAGCTCTGAATCACACCTTTGACAGTCTAAACTTTCAGACCTTGATCTCTCTACCATGTTTCTCTTCTCTCCTTTGCTCATAGGTTTGTAGATTTTCATCCATTTAATTGTCTAGTCCTGTGAAGTACAAAAAATTATTCCTGTTTAAGCTTTGAATTTCCAGTGCCTTACATGTGTAGGACCTCAAAAATGAAATTAGTATCTCATGCCCTGACATATCTTATGTACTTTAGAGTTGTTTTTTTTTTTTTAATTAAGAAGGTAAATGCTTTATAAATTTAAAAAAAAAAAAAAAAAAAACAGATCAAATGTCATCTTAAAAATCCAGGAACTTTTTCTTTTGGGGCACTACATTTTTCTGGCAAGTAAAATCATATCCCAAATAAGCAGCAGCCTTTTCTCCTTTGTCAAATTGAATTTTTTCTTAAACAAGAGACTCTGATTACAGTGTGAATAAATAGTTTTGGAATTTACTGGTTGTATTAAGAAATGCCTTCAGACAAGAAGTTGTAATCCTTTCAGAAATGCTTTCTCTTGAATTCTCAGAATTCCATGGAAAGAGTAGCAATTAACAATTTAATGAAGAAACTCAGATGTAAAACCTGTCCTGGGCTCAAGGTCATGAAAAAAGTCACTTGAGGAACAGTTATAGCTAGGCCCCTCCAGTCTTCAATCCTGTAATTTTTTTTATCTTAATTTCTCCACTGTTTTCAAGGTTAGGTTATATTTATTGCCTCATAGATCAGGCCAGGACTGGGATAGTAAAAATCAATAAATAGCACAGGATTCTTCGTTGGCTATCTTTAAGCACTCTCTTATAATCAAAGTTGGCCCAAATCTAATGTTCTCCCAGCAAGATAAAAATACCTTCCTCCTCCCAAAAAGGTGAGCTTACTAGTGTTCATCAGACATCAACCTGAACACTCATAAAAAATCTCTAAGCCTTGGGAAGTAACTCTAGCTCTAATCTTAAGAGTCAGAGCTAGAGTTTGGCTTTTTCCCTAATCTAAAAAACAGATAGATCTCCCCAGATTCATTAGCCCCAAATTTTTCAATAATTGCACATCTTAGCAGAGGAGTTTTGGGTATGTTTTTTTTTTTGGGGGGGGGGTGATGTTTTGTATTTAAGGATTAGGGCCCTGGGATTGCTGTACCCAGGAATAAAACTGACCTCACTGTTATGAAACATCAAGCATCTTTGCTGTTTGAAGCATGCAAGAAAAGTGGCTGAGAAATATGCATTGGCAGGCATAACTTTAACCATTTAGGGCTTTAATCCTGAGGGTACCCCTCGTCTCTGTGAACTCCTGTCCATTAATCCTCAGATGAAAGATGCATCATTCACTTGAGAAATATCCCATAGAGTTGAATGTGAAAGTCAGTTTTCGGAGTCTGTTTTCAGTCATATCTTTTCAGTCATATCTTTTGCTCTGGAGGGTTTCATAAGACACCTTTACAATCAAAGTAAATAAAAACTTAAAAATGAGTTACTTAGATATTTCAGTAGAAACATGGTTTATGCATTACAAATTATCCAGGTGAATGCCTCTAGCAGCTACTGTGCTTTGCCTTTGGAAACCTGTCCCCTGCGTGCGGTTGGAAGTTGACCAGCTCTGGGTTTATAATCCTGTGTAACCTGACTTCACAGGAGCAGATCCCCTAGTGGAGAACTTTGAGCCTCTCCATGACCTGGATGACTCTGGAGAGGATGAAGGAGTCGTGCCTGGAACCACACCCCTCGATATGGCAGCCAGCTGGCAGGTGAGGACTGCTCATTTTGTCCCATGGCTGCTCCTAAGGTAACTAAAGGTTCAGGGGCGTCAGAACAGATGGTCTTCCTGGTGCTTTATTCCCCCAAAACATGCCTTTTACTTGTAAGAAAGTCTGCTTGTCAAGAGTCATATTTATCTTGAAAACCCCTATCCGTGAAAGATCTAGGTCAGCTGAGTTCTGAGTGCAAAAGTGTATACCTAATCAGATCAGAGTGGAGATGTGAGAGGTAAAAACAGAAAATTCACATACAAGTCACTCATTCCAAACTCACAACAGAATTGTTACCATCCTGATTTCTGAAGCTAGAGTTATTGTTAGCTTAGAATTTAGATAAGTGATTTCTGAATGTAAAAATAAACTAGGAATTCTTCTAATAATTTCAATAAATATAAAGAGTAAATAGATTTAAAGCCTTCCTCAAAACTCCACTGAACTGAGATCTGTAGTGAAAAGCGGTTTACTAGGTCTTTTTGGTCCAGGGCGAGGAGCCAGAGGGAGGGGGCGGGCAGCATACGAGATCTCCAGCATGACAAAATGGATGTTTTTAGAGGCGAGAGCTGCTCTGCTTCTAAAAACTTCTCTGCCTCCTTGCAGCCCATCTGTATTGAGCTGTGTGGCCCTGTCAGAGACTCCGTGGTTCCCCTTTACGTTAGCACCTCATTTCCCTAGAAGGCCTCACCACAGAGCAAAGATAATCCACTCCACTGACCCCCACGCTTCCTCACCCAGCTCACCCAGCAATAGACTGGCTACAGAGAATGGCAGAAAGGCTTCCAAAGCTGTAGAAGTTTTTTCCTTTTAACTTAAGACATCTCTGGAGTCTGAGTTAAAACTTACATGGTGCCTGGTTAACACCTTCTGAACATCTATACATTTCACTTTAAGCAGCTTCTGAGATTCATCCTCACAGCATTTTACTAGGGAGGAGGGGACATCCCGGGACACAGCTTCACAGCCCCGAGTAAGCTCTCCCCGAGCCCTAGGTCTCTGACCCAGAGATGGCTGACTTGGTGGTCTGGACTGCCTTGTCCCACAGAGCGGTCATGACTGTAACTCCACGTGGGTCCTCCTGCCAACCTCAGACAGTTTCTGCAGAGGGCAAGCTCCCAGCACCAGAGCCCCCACAGCTATTCCTGCCTCAAAGGGCGCCATGGACCTGGGGGATGGTCCTGACTCCTCTTGCCCCTGCTCCTCCTTTAAGGTACTCAGGCTTTCCGAGGAGGGCATGCTGAGTTCTTCATTACAAAGAGGTGGACTTCCCTACTGCTCCCTCCAGTGTATAATAACATTTCCCCGTGTTTTCTTCCCAACAGGTATTTGATATATTAAATGGGAAACCATATGAGCCAGAGTTCACACCTGAAGATTTGCTAGCACCAGGTGCGTTTTGGTAGAACCACGTCTTTTAACCATTATTATCTTCACCCTGTGTGTTAAAGGAAGAAAGGGAGACCAAGCATTATCCAGGGTCTACTGGGAGAGTCGTAGTTCTTATTTCGGAATCAAAGATCCTGGAGGGATATAAAGGAGAATGTCCAGGTTTGATCTGCAGTAAATGAGTGCTGTTGTTATTCAGCTGAGCTCCTGCTTTAAAGCAGAGTAGTCAGCTTCCCCTGCCGTGACTGGTCCTCCAGAGTGTCTCTGGTAGATTAAGATGACCAGGTTCTTTCTCCGTTGCCTTCAGGAGACATGAAACAGCTGACTGAAGATGCAAAGTTGCAGCTCTACAAATTGCTAGAAATTCCTGATCCAGACAAAAACTGGGCTACTCTGGCACAGAAATTAGGACTGGGGATACTTAACAATGCCTTCCGGCTGAGTCCTGTACCTTCTAAAACACTTATGGACAACTATGAGGTAACACATCACCTTACACGTTTCTCCATTTTCATTCCACTTCACTCTGTTAATATCACTGGCCCTAAACTCCCACCTAATGTGCACACATGTGAGCTCAACCCCTGGGTGAAATGCAAACAATGTAGCCTCATCATTTATAGCCTCCTATTAATCTGAAATTTAAATAATTTAAAATCAACAAATTATAAATGTTCATGAATATGAAATTTAACAATTAATGGAGCTGACCTCATGTAGCATCTGTAAACATTCCATGAAGCATTTATTAACTAGGAAAAAAAAAAAAACAAAAAACATTGGCCTCTGTTTTTTAATCTCCTCTGTTCCTCAACTCTGAGGAAGAAAACCAATTATTACCCCAAACTGGGAGGGTTACCCAGGCCACGATGGACGCCAATTTTCCTGAGAACGCTGCTTTCAAATACCTGGAGACTTCCTGTGAAAATGCTGCTTATAGGGTCAGGGTTTTCACAGAACTTTAGTTCCCCTGAACAAACATGATAGACTATCATCAACATGCATCTCTCTCTGTCCCCAAGAACATGCCCTGGTCACGTGTCAGGGCACTGAATTTGTGTTCTGTGAGAGAACTGCACTCCCCGTGGAGCCATTACCTGGTGATGCTCTTCTGAAAACATCATGGTTGGCTGTTGTCTTTCAGGGGGTTTCAGAGCTTCGTCGTACCCAGGGAAGCTGTGTAGCCTCGCCCTGGGCAGTGTTTCACTGCATCAGCACGCTTTCCTCTCCCTGTCTCTCCCTCCCCCTTCCTCCTCTCTTTGCCCTCTTACTATAAGCTGCTTCTTTGTTAGTTCCTGACTGGCCTTTGAGGTGAAACAGGAAACATGATTCTAAGACTGTGTTTTCTTTGTCAGGCCCTTCCCCGGACCACTCAAAGCTCTGTCAGGGGAGGAGGCCGTGTGGGAGAGGGACGTGGGGTGCGGGTGTTCACAGCCTGCATGGGACTCTGCCCCAGAACACTCTCAGCCTTCATTTCCTCCTCACAGGTCTCTGGCGGGACGGTCAAAGAGCTGGTGGAGGCCCTGAGACAGATGGGCTACACGGAGGCCATCGAAGTGATCCAGGCGGCTTCCAGCGCAGTGAAGGCCGCCTCTCAGGCCCCCCTGCTGCCTCTCTCACCTCCTTCCACAAGGCAGCAAATAGGTAAAGAAACAGAAAGAAACAATGCTTTTCTAAGCATTGCAGATACTTTCCTGCTTCCCCGGGCTGGTGTCTTCAGCTCTGTTGGGACAAGGTGTGGCAGTGCCCTTTCCCCATCATCTTCTGAATGTATTTTCCTGTGTGCCTGTCTAACCCGGGGCTTAACTTACGTTCCTCCTGACACTGCCCTTCAGAAGAGGGGGCCATTCCCATGGAAAAGCATGTTGACACATGAGTTACTTAAGGAGTACTAAATAATGCAGTAAATGCTAGAAGCAACATGATGTGGATGGTTAAGGTAAATGTTATTTCTCTCATTTCTTAAATACAAAGAGAGAGAGAGAGAGAAAAAATGCCCAGCCTAAGGTTCTCAGCGTCAGAACAAGCACCAGCCTGATGCTGTCCCTTTCCCACTGCGCTGCCCTCCGTTCCTACACCTCCTCCTTCCAGCAGCCTCTCCTTCCTTCGGCCTCCTCTCTCGTGCTCATGACACTGACCTTTTCTCCCTCCAGTAGAGGTACCATGTGTCATCCAGAAAACACATATCCATACAGAATGGCCTGTCCACACAGCCCAGTAATCTTGTACTTCTATAATTTGATCTTTCCACTCTCTGAACAACCATTTCACACCTTCTTTCTTTCCAATCCCCCAGCCCTGCTTCCCTCCCCTTACTCAAGCACTGCCCTTGCCTAACACTCCATGGAAAACACAGAAGCAACTTGAACTCCCCCATCTTTATGCCCTCCAGTCCACCAGCCCACCTGCAGCTGTGCCCACATTGGCGGCTTTCTATGTGAGCTCGGCTGGTTCAGTGTCTGTGCCCATTAGGGCAGCAGCCTCTCCCGGAGTCTGGAGTCACACCCACTCACCTTCCTCAAGTTCTTGCTCCATCATCCTTGCCTAAGCAGTCCCCTGCCCCCATCGCTCACCTAGCAAGTATGCTGTAATTTCCTGGTCTTTCAAAACAAAACGAACAGAAACAGGTCTCGATCTCACATCTCCTTTAGCTCTAGTCCAATTTCTCTGTTTCCCTGAACAGCAGGGCTTCTCAGAGGCATTTTTTAGAGCTGCTCTATCCACCTCTTCACCTTCTATCCTCGACTTGACCCCCTGCACCATCCCACCCAGTCCGCTCTCATTAGTGACCACCTTCCGTGTTGCCAGAACCCTCCTCCTCACCTTCTCAACCACTTGCATCCTCTGCCAAGGCTGACCCTCCCTCCTACTTCAGCCCGGCTCCCTCTCAGCCATTCTGCAGCACGAGCTCCTGGCTGCCTCCTCCACACTCCCCTCACAGCCGCAGCCCTCCTGCCTCCTCCTTGCAGCCCCACCCAAATCCCATACTGGCCACACCAGTCCAAGCACAGCTCTCCTCTGGGAGGTGAAGACACCGTGTAAGATTTACCTTTGCGTCCCTGGTGCTCACATCGGCTCCATCGAATGTCCTCTCTGACGACCACCCAGGTTCAGTTCACTCCGCGCTCCCCACCCACACCCACAGGAGCTCCTAATCGTCTCCTTGATTCCTTTTTGTCAGCCCTCCCTTCAGTCCCTTTTCAGCCCAACAGGCAGTTTGATTCTTCTTAAAAATTAATGAGGTTTTGTTCCCCCTGTAGCACACCCCCCAGTTCTTTTATTTAATCAACAACTCCTTACTGAGTATATACTGCGTGCCTAGCCACATCCCTGCTTTACCCGTTCTCTCTTTTAAATGTCACTTTTATACATGCTGTCTCCGTTGCCCTCCCTGTGCTCCCCCAGCACACTAGCCTGAGGGAGCCTCAGGGCCTCTGAATCTCCTCATCCCCTTCCCTAGAGAGCTCTTCCCTGGCTGGCTCTTTTCCTGCCATTCAGTTTCAGCCTGCCGGAGGCCTTGCTAGGGGAGCAAGGGTAGGTGTCAAAGTGCACACTTAGAAAGGACAAATGCAGACACCAGGAAAAACCACCCAGCTCTCCTGTCTCTTGGTCCCATACTCCTTCTGCACAAATACTCACAGAAGAAAGCAAATACTTACATCTTACAAAGTAAATGCCAAAGTAAATACATAAGCATTAAGCCCTTAATTTGTAGTTACTTTTCTGATACAGCACTATTCCTAGCATATAATAGATATGGGTTAAGTCAAGCAATACCAAGATGATAGCCATGACACTGCCACTGATGTCTTAATATTCTAATATCAGAATCTGATACATAAGAAGGTAGCATTTAATTTCAAGGTTGAAGTTTATTAGACTTATCCTGTTCTCTCTATATAGGAAGTAATTCACACTGGTCAGATCCCCTAAGGATACTTCTCAATAAGGAGTATTCAACCTAATTTTCCAGTGTGAACTCACTTTCATCAAAATCATGTTATATTTTAGCTGCCGAAATGTTTTCAAGGCAATAAATACTGTCCAAGCAGCATTTGAGGCCCAGAGAGAGATCTCATTTTTAGTTCCCCCTTCTGCTACCAATTTATTTTGCCTAGGTTCAGCAGTTTCCCCAGTTATAAAATAAGTAAGAGAGTGGTTGGAAAAATATACCTGATTTCTGTAGGGAGGAGGTACACTATGAGTCAAGAGAACTCAGACAGGGTTCTCATAATACACAAGATTGCAAGAGAAAAACACGAAAACATTTGGCTAATTCTGATGTGCTTGCAAGTGTGCGTGTTAGATGGTATCTCCTGCCACTCACCCCCTTGCGAGCAGTCGTGATGAGGGGTCGTGGGGGGGAAATGCACTGACTGGTGGAAGCTGGTGGGCAGGAGCCATCCACAGAGTGAGACCTCGCAGAGCTGAGGTTGGAGCCCAGCTGAAGCGAAAGATGCAGGAGAGTCTCGGTCCTTGCCATCTCCCCAGTGAAGTCGTGTTTTCTCCCCACAGATGAGCTTCGAGACAACGACAGCGTCTGTGACAGCGGCGTGGAGACATCCTTCCGCAAACTCAGCTTTACGGAGTCTCTGACCAGCGGCAGCCCATTGCTAACTCTTAACAAAATGCCCCATGATTACGGGCAGGAAGGACCTATAGAAGGCAAGATTTAGCCTGCTGGCAATTTCCCACCCTGTGTAAACCAAAGTCCTAAAATTCCACTGTGTTGTTCAAAGGAAGGAAGGTAAAGTGCATTCAGAGGTGCTCAGAAGAAAACCAGAATCATTCTTGATTTAATTCAAGGCCTTCTAAACTTGGCTTCCTTTCTTGGCTCATAAATGAATTTTAGCTGGGTTCACTTGCAGCTGGTACCTAGCAATCACAGTGCTCGGCTGAGTGCTGTGTCTGGGGAGGGGGTGGCTTAAACGAGCTTTGCTGGCTGCTCCTAGATCACAGTGGCTTCTGTTGTGATTGCTGCTATCCCCTGCTGCCTCCTGCTATCATTAAAAGGTATCACTCTTCCTACTCTCCAGCCATCCAGAACCTTCAAATCAAGAATTAAGAAAAGGGTATTTTAAAATGAGAGTCACTTAGTGTGCAATAAAAAAAAAAAGGCGTATTGCTTTTTCAAAGATTGCTATCTCTGTGATTTAAAAAAAGAGAACACATACTTGTCAATATTTAAAAACATGATTACAATCTGTGCTGAAAATGCTATTTTCTTTCCCCCTTTTCTGCATTTTGCTATTGTAAATATGTTTTTTAGATCAAAACTTTAAGGGAAAAGATATTGGACTTATAAATGCTATTTTTTATTTTACTTTTATAATAAAAGGAAAAGCAAATCAATGACCTTGCCTTGTTTGAGCTCTGCAAATACTTTTCTAAGATGATGCTCTGTGATCGTGGGATCATTCCATAGCCTGGTTAATCACATTCACATTTTCATTAGAGTCAATTTTTTAATCTAGACATGAACCCAAAACAATCACCTAAAATGAAAGCTTTTAATTTGTTCAATCCTTGCCCAGCTCATCTCAGTTAAACAGCATCATCTCACCTTCCTCAGTCTCATTCAACCCTGTCTTGTCCGTATCTCTGACATTTCCACGTAGCTGAGGGCATTGGACAAGGAGCCTTTCAGCGTGAAGCTCTGCTGTGCTGCTTTTCACTCAAAGAGTTGGAAAAGAGGAAGAAGTCCTCCAATGAGGTGCTGTGTTGTGTGCAACCAAGATCCCTCCTTGACAAAGGACTTGTAGGCTGGGAGTGCACACTACCCATCTTCTCCTTCAGGGACTGCCTCTGCTGCAGAGAGCCGCCTCCCCATGCCACGCCCATTTCCATGGTAGCCCCACACAGCCCTATCTAACCCAGGGCAATCCTGGAGGGCTGCGTGAGCATCCGGGCTCCAGTGAGGTCGGCTGAGGCTGCGCTGCACCCAGCGTCTCCCTCTGCCCCGCTGCCTTCCCTGCCCTTCCACAGTTATTGATCAGGAGGGTACTTCCTGGGAAACACCCCACCCACAGATCTCCATCTCAGAGTTGGCTTC
Source organism: Loris lydekkerianus (assembly GCA_963574355.1). Taxonomy (NCBI): domain Eukaryota; kingdom Metazoa; phylum Chordata; class Mammalia; order Primates; family Lorisidae; genus Loris; species Loris lydekkerianus. The sequence continues at coordinate 45,183 of CAUYPK010122687.1, forward strand.
CCAGAGAACCATCTTGAAAATAACCAGGTGAAAAGGAAAAAAAAAAACAAAGAACCAGGTGTGCAGAATTATCCTCAGTTTACAGAGAAGGAAATAGAGGCTTAAAGCGTTCAAGTAGCTCCTTTGACATTTACTCCCAGCTCTGTCTAGCTCCAAACCTCTTGAGTAGGGCATTATCTTGATAGGATAAAGTAGGTAAATGCAATAGAGTCTACCAGTAACCCCAAAATATATAGAAATTTAGTATATCATAAAATTTCAAATCAATGAGTAAAAGATGATTATTCAATAAATGTTCCAGCTTGGAAAAAAAGCAATCTGAACCCAAGCCTTCCTCTTCATCAAAATAATTTCCAGATGTATCAAAAGTTAAACCTTAAAAATACTAGAACTCATAAATGAATATTCTTGAAGTGGGGAAGGCCTTTCTAAGCAAGATTTCACCTTCTGATGTAAAAAATGTTTGAGTAATTCCAGCTAGTAGGGAAGCTGAGGTAGGGGGATCACATGAGCCCAGGAGTTTGAAACCAGTCTGGGTAAAATAGTGAGACCCTGTCTTGAAAAGTTAAAATAAAATTAAATAAATAAATGGTTTGGGTTATGCATTTCACAGTGGGTCCCTAATCAATGGAATTTTTTCTTAAAATTCTACTTGTTTTCTACCTTACCATTTTTCCACCCCTACCTACCTCCATTATTCTAGTTTTCAAAAACTGTGTAACATGAAAAAATACAACTCTGACTTTCCTTAATTCTTAATTGTCAGACAAGTAGCCCGTGCCGCCATTCCTCCAGCAGTTCCACTTGTGGTGGACAGTTGTCTTACTGGCCACGACAAGGTCGCCGGTCTTACAACATGATGCTGGCTCCCCTCCCAGGAGGGGAGAGGCCTTGCGCCTTCTCTGTGAATCTAAGGGTGGAAGAGATGCTAAGTGACCTGCAAGGGTAGGTCGTAAAATGTAATACCCCTTCTGCCCAGTTGTTCTGGGTCACGCCATGGAGAGAAATCAAGCCCAGGAGTTTGGACAGCAACCTTTACGGAGGTCCCACCAGTGCCAGCATCTATTGCAAGATGTGTGAGGGAGCAAAGGCTTCGGAAGATTCTAGTGCTCAGCTGTTGAGTCACCCCATTTAGCTTCAGACTGTCTCAGCTGATGCTGCCCGGGATGGAAACAAATCGTTCTGCTGAGCTCTGCCTCAATCGCAGATCCATGAGCAAACTCCATAGTGGTTAAAGTTCAAACCCTAGTCCCGGAGTGGATCATCACCTTTCTCCAGGCTCATACCAGAGAGAGAAGCAGACTTGAGGAAGAACAACAGCTAAGCAACTCATGGTAAGTTAGAAAATAACATCTCCCTTCTTTCCTAAGAAGTCCTATTTCTCTTCTGTCCCAGAATCTTATGCTTCCTCCTCCCGGATCTCAGTGTTGGTCGGAACCTCTGCGTGGTGCTAGAACACAAAGGCTCCCGGGCCGCTGTGAAAGGAGCATCTTCACATTGTACCAGCAGATGGGGATAATCCAACAGGAGTGCACGAGGCCAGGTGGAAAGCTACAATGGGGCTGAAATAAACCTTCAGAAAGCCTGTGTCACAGCAGGGGGCCATTTAAAAATAGCTTCCTCAGAAGTTTGGTCATCTTTTCAGGTTTCTGTACTCTGCAGGCATCACCCAGCCTTGCTCAGGATCAGCAGTCTTTCTTCACAGCATAAGGAGGCCCTGCGGCTGCTCATTTACCCACCTGCACCCCCTGCAGGGTTTGTATGTGGCACAGACCTTCCCAGTCACCGCCATGGAGGGCAGACCCACAACTGGACCTTATGTATTTTAGCAGGAGAAAGAAAGAGGGGAAAGAGCCAGGCAGGCTGGAACATATATCACATGCCCCCAGGATTACTGATTCCTAATGAAGCTCTCGAGACACCCCTGAAAGGCATGTATTGAACCCCAGCACACAATAAGGAGATGTGACTGAAGTTTAAATAGCTCATCCCAGATTCAAAGTCTGGCCTACCTGATTCCAAAGACTATTCTTTAGTGGTGTCTGTAGTTTTTGACAAAAAGATGCCTATTTAAAAGAGAAAGAAAAAAATGCATACAGATCTGTGCAGAGAGGATGCAGTCATCGTGAACCCAGCCAGAATGCACAATGAACTGAAGGTATCAGAGAGGGCGTATTGCTTGGTTAAAATGACTTTATTACCCCTCCACCAGTGACAGGTGAAGATGCTTAAATATGAATTATTCATGGACTGGAGGTGGTTGTAACTCTTTCTCCTTCCTGTTTGGTGCTTTGGGGACCAATTTTCTTTCTGATTTGTACTTCCCTAGGTAGTGGACATGGGAAGGCCCAGTAGCCCAGAAAGGATAAAAATAAAATTGTTTATTTTCCTAAATACCACAGAACTTAGGGTTGGATAAGCTCTTACAGACCACTTACCTGGCAGATCATCGGATTTTTATCTGTGTGTAAACGCGCCCTGTGAGAGGTCTCCTCTGCTGCCCTCCCTGTGGTGGCTGCTTCCTGTAAATACCAATTAAAGGCTACGCGTTCCTTTCCCTCAGTTTCCTAGTCTGTTGTTTGGCTTTGAGACTGGGGGAAACACTGAAGAGGGGCTTGAAATTCAATAGTATGGGTTCCATTATGTCTGCAATAGCCTTCTGCTGTTACTCCGGACAGGTGAACAGTTTCATAAGTTGCTCCACCTTCTTAGCATGAGAGGGAGGAAGGGGCTCAGATAGCATCTTCTCACTTCCGTTAACTGGTTTCTCCATGTTGATGCCTCTTTCCAAAATGATGATTCCATTGAAATATCACAAAAACCTTCAAAGAATGAAGATATATATTGAACCAAGATGTCCTGGGCATCTGTTGCATGCCAGGCAGGACAATGAGTGGTCATCATTGGGCATCCGTTAATGTCCCCTATTTTGCCAAGTATAATGCAGACCTTTTGCCTAAAGTTTTGAGGGGAAAATAAGGATGCACGTTATACATGGATAGCATGGCTCAGGAGTGGGGAGCTCGTAGCCTCCTGGGGCCTACATGACCTCTCACCTGGGCCTGCGATTGTGTTCCAGTCTGCTAGCATCCAGGATTTGGTGGGAGTAGGCTAGAGCAGCTTGCTCTAAATGCCACAGTCTGGGAAGGGGGTGGTGGCAGGGCTAGCAAGGCAGCCTGCAGCCTTGTAGGGTGAGGACTGAGGGCCAAGGCCCAACGCCCAACTGCACGGAGACCAGGAGCCCCGCACAGGTTCCAGGACCCACATGGCTGGCTGCAGACCAAGCGGCCTCAGAAGCTACTGCCACACATGTGACCATCTCAGCCAAAGCCCCCTACGTGGCAGAAGGAAAGGAGCAGCCTTCACAGAGAGGGCAGCTGTGGGAGGGCAGTGCGATCTGCATGTTTACCAGGGGATCCCTAGCCCTCCCACAGTCTCCCAGCTGAGAGGCAGCCACTTTCTCAAGGGTCATTTTCTTGAAAATTTGGGCCAAAAATGTGGGTGCGTATGATCCATGGGGACATGGTTTACACAGAAAATATGGTACTTGCTAAAAAAAACTGTATTCTTTTTTTATTTCAGATTAATATGGTACAAACAATTAGGTTTCAATGTTGGCATTTGTTAAGTAAAGCCCCTACCCAGAGGTGTGCCATTAGGTGAGAGCACACCAATCCCCCTCCTTCCTTCCCCCCAACTTAAATTAAATTGTATTAGTTCATCTACTGGCTTCATATTAGTATTGAATACGTCAATTAGATACTTGCTCTTCCATTCTTATGATACTTTACTAAAGAGAATGTTCTCCAACTCTATCCAGGTTAATACAAAAGATGTAAAATGTCTATCTTTTTATGGCTGAATTGTATGGTATACATATACCACAGTTTGTTAATCCATTCCTAGGTTGATGAGCACCTAGGTTGTTTCCACATCCTGGCAATTGTAAATTGACCTGTGATAAACAATCTAGTGCAAATGTCTTTATAATAAAATGATTTTTTTTCTTTGGGGAAGATATGAGGTAAGTATTTTGCCACTATTTTACAAATGAGGAAACTGAGGCACATATAAAGCATTACTGAGGGATCTCCTGATGCCAGTTGTGTTTTAATAAACCACATTTGCAGCAGGGTAGGGTTTGAGTGGCTCTCCACTTAGCCACGCCAAGGGTCCAGGCTGACGGTCACTCTCCCTCCAGCGCACAGCTCCCAAGATCTGGGGAGATAGTACAGGTCGGCTGTAGGGGAACAGCGCTGAGAGGCGTGCATGGGGCTGTTGTGAATGTGCTTCATACTCTCCTGTTGCACCAGAGAATGCCTTCGGCCTCAGGCCACACTCAGAGCAGAGAGGGTGGAGGCGTGCTCTGCTTGTGTTCCCAGTAGTAAGAGGGCTGTTGATTTGGTGAACCAGTGACAGTCTGACCCAGATTCTCCACCTTCCCCAAGGGAGGCCACACCTTAAGGTTTGTCTAGTTATAACTTGTCTGCAGATGTGCACTTTGGACTCACATGCAACTGTGGTAAGTGGCCATCACCAAAGACAAACTGTTTCTCAGAATAAAGAATGAAGTCTGCATTGTAAGGACAAAGTCACAGTTAATCTTAAGGAAATCCTTAGAGGTGACCAACAGTTTGAGGGAAGGTAGGATGGGGAGCAAAGTCTCATTGCCACTGCGCTGACTCGCAGACACTCCTGCTGACCAACCTTTGTGTAACATAGTTCCCAAGGCCAGGAATTCTGGGAAGCCAGGGCGGGTGGATTGCTTGATCTCAGGAGTTAGAGACAGGCCTGAGTAAGAGTGAGACCCTTCTGTCTACTAAAAATAGAAAAACTGTCTGGACATGACGACAGACACCTGTAGTCCCAGCTGCTCGGGAGGCTGAGGCAACATTCACTTGAGCCCAAGAGTTTGAGGTTGCTGTGGGCTATGATGCCACAGCACTGTGTTAACGGTGACGAAGTAAGACTGTCTCAAGAAGAAAACCAAAAAAAAAAAAAAAGAAAAGAAAAGAAAGAAACTGTCCCAAGGTGAACCGCCTTTGAGAAGCATTCCTTTGGTCCTTTGGCATTGCACCCAAAGGAAAGGGGCTGCCCCGTTTCTCTCTAGTGAGCACTGGAGGACCGTGTCTCTCATTTTCTCAGGTGAGTGGGAAAGAAGCAGACGTTGGTTCTTAGGGAAGTAATATTCTCTTCAGGCCAGAAGCACGGCAAACAAAACCAAAGTCTAGAAACCCCTTCCTCCAAGATTCCTTCCTGGCACCCAGGAAACAGCGTCATTGTTGAAGACAGACAGGGTAACTGAGGAGCAGGATGGGCGCGTGTCAGATCAGGGAAGGCTGGAAGCTGATGCCAGATACTGAGCAACCAGGTCGTCTGTTCCCTGGCAAAGAAAAAGAAATTTTCTTCATTTCAAAACTGTTTTATAGTTTCCTTTCCTTTCCTAATGCAATAATGCATGACTTTATGAGTTATTTTTTGCTTAAACAGTTTGAATGGAAAACTTCATGTCCCGGATTTTTTTTTCTGTTTGCAGCACCCCTACTTAGCACCTTATTCAAACTCAGGTCTTTCCTGAAATAATATATTTCATGCTCTTGAAATATATTATTTGTAATTTGGGGGGGGGGGGAACTTGCAAAAAACCAAAAACTTTATATGTTGAGTGCTTTCATTTACAAAATATTTTCCAGTATTGACACTGATAGCAAGCCAAGAAATAGCCAGGCAGGGGTTTTAAATCCTGACATTTTCCACAGAGAGACAAGAGATGCTGGTGTCCCAGAGGTCCCTGGTCTGGTGTCCCAGAGGTCCCTGGTCTGGTGTAAAGGGCTCAATCTTCACCCCACACTGCACTCTTCATCCTTGCTCTGCAGAGGGTCACGGGACACACAGCTGCTCCAGGGGCAGGTCACTTGGACATGCCCAGGAAAGGGAAGGAGATGCCTGCTCATACACTTACTCCAATAGTTCAAGCCAAGGCCTTTAGAAAGGTCTCCGTGGGCCAAGTTAATACAGAATCTTGCCTCACAGCTGAAGCAGAGCCTGGCCCAGAGAGGCCAAAAAGAACCAGAAATGACATCCCAGTGAAGACCCCACTGCAGCTCCACCGGCAAGTCCCACCACCAGACCAGGGCTGCCCAGAAGAAACATTCTTGTTCTCTTCATCTGGGTCCCACAGCCCTGAACCTCTCCGTGACTGCCCAGGACCGCAGAAGCAAAAACTGGCTGTGTGCTCATGGACATGTGACCCTCTCAGCCTGAGGCAAAAGCAGTCTGGAGCATCCTTCTCCATCCTGGTTTTGATCTGGAAAGGTCAAAGCCACCATTTGGCCCTGCCTCCCTCACACCTAGCCAAATGCACATCTTGAATTATGAACAACATGTGCACACGCCGTGTGGGCCAGGGGCCGATCTGTTCCTCTCCGTCAGCAGAATGCTATTCCTCTCCCCACAGTGTGCCCATGACTCCGTTTCAATCCGTTCCTGATTCCTTTGTTACTGTGCTTTTTAACAGCTCATCTGACTTCTCCCCCATCAATTATCTATTCAGGAGGTTTGGTGCCAAATGTTCATAGATCCGTAGCAATTAAATGTGAAATAAAAAGGATTCAGATACCATTCTTGTGCCAAGGTAGCAAGGATGGATGGAAATGACGTATACGTGCTTTTCAAGTGGCAATGAGGTTGCATCAACACACACTAAGTCAAAAATTCATTTGTACCCTGATAAACCCATTGTTAAGTTGAAAATTATAAAGTCATAAGCCTGGGACTGTCTGTGAGCCAGAAAGCAGGGAGCAGAGTAAGTTCTCCTGTGCATCTGAGCGGGACCCAGCCGTGTGATGCCCGGCCTTTATTAGTCCTGCAGCCCCGGAGGACTCGGGGCCCAGCAGACCCAGCTGCTCTCCTCCTATTCGGCCTCCTCCTTGTTCTTTCTCCTCCCCCTGCCTTCTCTCCTTTTCTCTTTCATTTGTCCTTTCTCTTTCTCTCTCCCTCTTTCTCCCTTTCTCTTCCTTTCTCCCCCTTCCTCTTTCACCCTCTCTCTCTCTCTCTCCTTTGGTCCTTCTTTCTCCTTCCCCTCCCCCTATTTTCTACCTTCATCCCTTCCCTTTTCCCTCTTTCTTTCTTTACAGTAGTTCATTCCAGAAGGTGAGAAGACTGTGGGGAGTCCCCCCACCCCAGCTCTTCCTCAGCCTCCTTTCTCAGGGAAATCAGCTGCTGCTGACAGCCCAGGCAGTCCCCTCCAAGGCACCAGCCTCATTCCCTGTGCATAAGAGGCCTCTGCTGGAAGAAGCAGAACTTTACACAATCACCCAACAGCTCAACAGCTGGTGCGCCTCTGCTCAGCAATGCTTTTTTTTTTTTTTTTTTTTTTTTTTGCTTCTATAAAATTGGAAAAAAACTTCCAAAAAAAGAAGCTAGAAACTTCTTCAGCTTTGTCTGAGTTTTTCTCCTTCAGCTTAGGTCTTGAAGCCTGTAATTATCTTCCCTTAGCAGAGAAGCCCTAAGTTGCTCTTTCCCTTTGGTAAGGGGAGTGAGACCCCCAGGCCTGATCCCTCCAGCTACCACCAACCTTAGCCTTTGAGGAATAATGGTCATAAGCCAGCCCTTTACTGCCTGCTGTCCTGTTCTAAGGGTTGTATCTCCTTCATCATATTTAATCCTCACAATAATGTTAAGATATTTACTACTATTAACGTCATCTGAAAGACAAGGAAACTGAGGCTTAGAGGTTAGGACATTGGTTCAAGGCTGGCAAGTATTTGGAGCCAAAATACTGGATGTTCAATATCAGAGTATGCAGCTGTGACCAGGGCATGGTACACAGCCTCCACATGCACACACACACACACACACACACACACACACACACACACAATTTGGATCTCTGACAAGGCAAAATCTCATTTGCTATGTTTTGTAAGCTGACTAGTTAAAAATCTTTTAGTTCATGGGCAATGCCAGTGGCTCAAAGGAGTGGGGTGCCAGCCCCATATACTGGTGGTGGGTTCAGGCCTGGCCCTGGCCAAGAACTGCAAAAAAAAAAAAAATCTTTTAGTTCAAATACCAAACGAAACTCTGGTCCAGGAAGCATGCCAGCCAGCCACCTTTGGCTTGAAATCTCATTATAAAGGAGTATGGGCCCCTTCTTCACCCACCTCAGTGAACTGAGTCCTCACAGCCTTCCCCACTAGAGACCACTGCCACTTCCATGTCAAAGGTCAGGGACATGGATGACCCTGTATCCCCCAGCTGGGAGGAAACTCAGGTGCCCACTCTGCCTTCTAAGGCCTAGGTACATCTCCCCTCAAATCCCAGGCTCTATCTGTGAGGATGCCTTCGACCATAAAGTGAGAATACCTGACTACGATGTTTCAAACAAATAAGGCTTTTTAAAAATACAAGAAGATCAGAGCTAGAGCTATAGTTTTCGTAAAACCTTACCCTGTTTAAATGTTGGCATGCATTTTAACTTAACATGTTTGGGCCATGATTTGCTGGCCAAATATCACCTGCATATTGAGGATGCCCAGGCAGAGTGGATCCGAGTCCCCACCTGCACTTTCTGGGCGCTCCCTGCTACCCCTCACTCCCCTGGTCCCTGGCTGGTGCTGCTCATGGTACACCAAGGTCTGCCCATCTTGCTAGGGTTGCTTTGATGGCTAACACAGAGGCAGTGATAATTACAATAGCTCACATTTGTTAGTTACTGTGTGCTGTCAATAATCTATACATCATCTCCTTTAGTCCTGACAATTAACCTATGAAGCAGGTACTGTGATTACCCCCCATGTTTTTTGTTTTGTTTAGTTTTGTTGTTTCGAAGACAGAGTCTCACTCTGTTGCCCAGGCTAGAGTAGCCTGGCATAAGCTCAGCCCACAGCAACCTCAGACTCCAGGGTTCAAGTGATTCTCCTGTCTCAGCCTCCTGAGTAGCTGGGACAACAGGTGACCTTCTGCTGACCTTCTGCTTCTCCTTCCATATGTATTGGATACAAGGAAGGTCTTTAAAGACTCAGTTTTCAACTGAAGACATTTTTCATTTATTAACATAAACTTTCGAAAATACTCTCATTAAGACTTGCTCAAGCTAGTCTTGAACTCCTGAGCTCAAGTGATCTTCCTGCCTCGGCCTCCCACAATACTAGGATTACAGGCATGAGCCTCTGCGCCCCTCCTACCACCCAGGTTTAAAGATAAAGAAACTGAGACACAGACTCCGTAACTTATATCTGATGTCAAACAGCCTACCAGGGGTGGGTCTGGGACTCAAACACATATATGTCTGCTTTCAAAGCCCATGCCTGTACCTGACTACGGGTAGATTAAACACCAGGACTTGGGAAGACCAAAGCTAGATGGTTGCAGGGTTAGTTTAGCAGCCCAGCATTTCCAACATTTCCTGTGTGTTGACAGTGTTTCTTTAAGGTCACACAAAAAAAGAACCTCCAAGTATCAGGTCCTCCAATAGTAGCTTCTCAGGAAGAAAACCCACATTAGATGTCAACTGATGTTTCATTTGCCAGAATTGCATTACATGCCTAACACTATACCAATCACTGGCAAAGGGGAACAGGATGAGTGTAACAAATGATGATTCAGTCCCTGAGGTTGGGCACAGCCATCTCCATTAACAGAGGAGAGGAGGAGCTGGCTGTTAGGTGGCTGGCTAACAGTGTCTACTCCAACTACTGGCAATGTGTGCATTGTCTCCCAGATTCAGTTAATTTTACAAAAGGCATATTAAGGAACAGGACCAGAACAGGAACAAGAGTGTTGCTCCCACATACACTATGAGGCAGGAAAGAGTACTAGATCTCAGACAGAAATGTCTGTGACCTGGCTTGGCGCCCATAGCTCAGTGGTTAGGGTTCCAGCCACATACACCTGGGCTGGTAGGTTTGAACCTGGCCCAGGCCTGCTAAACAACAGTGACAACTGCAACAAAAAATAATAGCTAGGTGTTGTGGTGGGCGCCTGTAGTCCCAGCTACTTGGGAGGCTGAGGCAGGAGAATGGGTTGAGCCCAAGAGTTTGAGGTTGCCATGAGCTGTGACACCACAGCACTCTACCAGGGGTCACATAATGAGACTCTGTCTAAAAAAAAAAAGAAAGAAAGAAAAAGAAAGAAAGAGAGAGAGAGAGAGAGAGAGAGAGAGAGAGAGAGAGAGAGAGAGAGAGAGAGAAAGAAAGAAAGAAA
>CAUYPK010122688.1:0-10011 GCA_963574355.1 Loris lydekkerianus
ACAAAATCCCCAAACCAGAGATGTTGGCGTGGATGTGGACAAATATCACTTTCTGAAGTAATGCTAGGGGTTAGAACTTCAGCCTATGAATTTTGAAGGGACACAATTCAGCCTGTGTGATAAGAAAAAAAGGTAGAATCAAAGAAAACTTGATTTTTGTCTTGAAAACATTTATGCATGTTTGTGTAAGCTTGGAAACAGTCTGGAAGGAGAGGCATTAAACCTTTATCAGGGCCTGTCCAGGAAGTTACCTGAAGTGATGGTGAAGTCAGGGGCTTTACTTTGTATCTTATACCCCAAATTTAAAGTTTGTTGCACTTAACGCAACATATGAATTATGTACTTACAGTATTTCATAGACAACAAAACAATTGCATTTTGGATGCTCATTTTTAATGTTGTTCTGATTTTGTAAATAAAATGTAAAAAATACTTTAAAAGAGAACCTTTGTGGAAAAGTTGGGAAGGTGTTAGATTAATGGAGAATGTTTGGGTCCATTAAAAAGTTGAGGAAGCAATCCACCTTGGCCTCCCAAGTCCTGGGATTACAGGTGTGAGCCACTCCCCCAGCTTAGAAAACTTTTCTTTACAGTTAGCATAAAGCTAACCTTTCCTGCAGACAAGGTCTGAATTAGCATATATGTGTACTTCAAAGCAATAATTTCTTCTTCATGAGAATTGTTTCTATTAATCCTAACCTGATAAAAAAGGTTTAACTGCTTGCTAGATAAATTATACTGATGTACCTAAAAACTGATAACCTAAGCTATCTGATGAGTAGGTCAGAGTTAATAAGATCTAGAAGTCCCTGGAACAAAACTGGAAAGTTGAAAACAGCAATAGGGCTGGGAAGCTTCACTCTGGAAGTTTCATCTGCGTCATGGAAGGCAATGATGATGGAATGTTGTTCGGAAGAATGTCCTCCATGTGTCAGGTTTTGCTGGAATAAAGGTACCAGGCAGATCATCCTAGTAGCTCAAGTTCACCCGGATGATTCATTCAGTCCTGTTTGCCTGGTGTTAATAAGGCTTCCGAGGAACCGAGCTCTTCCCTTCCCCCAGACTCTGAAGGTATTCATCTTCAAGCACTGGGATTATCAGCCGGAAAAAAAGTTAATATAATAAATAGCTGCCCCAGAGGCCTGGGCCTCTCACTTGTTCCCTTTCCATCCTTTCTCTAAGCTCTTTCTCTCACCCCTCCTCCCCCATTTCTCTTTAGGCTGTAATACACACACACACACACACACACACACACACTCCTAACCCCTTCTTAGACTCTCTGAGAGCTTAACAGAAAACAAGTCCATGCTTGTGGGGAGCTTAGGAAGCCCAGGAAAGAGCGGCTCCAGTGGCTGCTTGCCACGGGCTTTCTGTTTTCTATCCTGCCAGATGGTTTTCAACCCCCTTTCAGTTCCAGAACAGCCTAAAGCCCAGGGCGGGCGGCTTGCCTACCCGGAATGACATCTGTGTTTCTAGGAAGGCAGTCTTCTCCTCTGACACTCTCTAAGCTTCCTGCTTTGGCCTAGAAGTCTGCGCTGGGGGAACCTTGCCTTTAGCTGAAGTGATAATCCTGTTTAAAATGCAAACTCCCCCTCTCCTCCCGCCAGGGGACAAGTTGTAGCTCATATATCCTTTTTGCTCCATGGGGATTGAGTTTCTGAACCTGGGAGGGCACCAACTAACATGGATTCTACTGGCCAATAATATGGAGGGACTAAGCTCTCCTTCGCCCAGAGTTAACAAGAATTCCAGCAACGGTTGCTGAAATAAATTAAGATGCCCTGGGAAAGGCACTAGCAGGGAAGATCTGAAACAGATTTTCCTCTTAATCTTCCCATGGGGGCTCTGGTCCGCCTAACTATTGTAGTATAGTGGCTGCTTTTACTAGACTGTCTTTCTATAGAATAGTATTTATCATGAGTGTGTTCTCAGAGCTGAGCGCGCAGTGTGTCTCCAACATGGCTTGCAGAATGAATGAAGGAATGACTGTCGTGTGTGTGGGGGGGTGTTCCCCCTCTAAAGTGACTTCCAACAATTTCTCAGCATGGTCTTCAAGCCTGGCCACTCTGAAACAGTGACATTGGCTGTCACTTACATCCAAACTTGCAGGGACTTCTGAATCTGCCTTTGCACAACATGGACTGGGGCCCTTGGAGTCCCTCTGGGGCCTGTGCCAGGACAGCTGCCTTCCCACCCTGCTCACTCCCCAGCTGAGTCTCTGCTTTTTTTCCAAACCTTTCCACCTGGCACAGGGCCAGAGAGGCCTCTAAGTTACACTCAGAATTTCCATGACAGTAAATAGACTAAATGAAGCCCTTTCCAGCCCCTGAAAGAGGTCTCTTCCAGTTCCGCTGTGTCTGGATGCATTTTTGTTCCCCCATTTTGATGCAGGCCTGTAGAAGGTCAATGACTCCTTTAAAAATAAGGAAAACATAGCCAAGCGCCCAGCCCCTAACCTGCTGACACTGCAGTTCTCTGCAGCCAGCCCACAGCTCTCTGCTGAAAGCCTTCATGGGGATTTTTCACAAAGGTCTGCAATCTATTATGCTACAGTTGACTGCCGCATTCAAATGTAAAAACAGATCCTTGGATCAACACCCTATAAAAAGCCAAGAAAAAATGTGGTAGTGTTCTTTCCTGGCTAGAGCCAAGAACTTTCTGAGGAAGGACACCTTTGCCAGCCGGCTAGTCCTGTACCTGTCTGGTTTTTCTTATAACTCCATCAGTTTGGAATCCCAGCTTGTTTGTTGAGGTGTCGGGCATTAGCCCCCTCTTTACATCAAGGGGGTGCTAACCACACTGAAGGTTTAATCAGCAAATTATTTCCACAGAATCAGAGTTGTGGGGAAGACACTCTAAGCCCTTCATTATAGTGAACTTCCTCCCTGCTTCCAGTATGGACCAAAACCGTTCTGGAAGATGTCACTTTAAATCTCTGCTCAAAACATGCCCCCAGCTAGCATATAGCCAATTTCTTAAAATGAAACTACATGCCTGCAGCCCAGTGATCCTGGCTGAACCTAAATAAAAGCAAAGTTTCCTGCCTGCCTGGACACCGCTCATCCTGGTACATAAAATACACACTGGAAAGTGTTAGTTAAGGAAAATCAATCAGAATGTTTGAAAGTTTGAAAAAAAGACATCTGCCATCCTGCCAGCACTTCTCCCCCCCCCACCAAGAACGCCACTGGGCGGTGAGCAGGTTGCAGAGTGTGAGCAGAGTTGAGTAACAAGTCTGCTTTCATTTTGCTGGACTGTAACTACTGCTGGTGTGCAAGGCTGGCGTTAGCACTGCAAGCTCATCTTCTCCCCCCAGATTCTGTCTGCTTCATTTGCTCACCTCCTGGCAATTACCTTGCTGAGATCATTGTTTTTCTCTTCTGTATTTTTTTAGCTCATTATGAAACTCGCAGCAGGATGACTATCTCCAATCCAGTCTTTGCTTTTCAAAGTTTAGCAAGCCTTGTTTTGGCTGAGTGTGTGGAAGTAACTTTCACTATGCAACAAGATTTCTTTATGCCAGCTTTAGCCAAATATATATCAAGACTTTGTTTTTTGTTTGTGAGCTCATATGCTACCAGGTATTACGTTTATCTGGATATCATATACAGAGCACACACAGAAACACACACGCTTCCCCCCAGTTTTATTGAGATATAATTGATAAACAAAGAACTGATATATTTGATGGATACAATTCGATGAGTTTGGACATACGCAAAAACCCAGCACACCACCACCACAGTCAAGATAATAAATACATCTAACACCTTCCAGACCTGCTTTGTGCCTCTCTCCCCACTTTTTTTTTGGTAGTAAGAACACTTAACGTGAATAAGATCTACCATTCCCCAAAATTTTTAAGGGCAGAGCCCTGCATTGTTGATTATAGACACTGTTTTGTACAGCAGATAAAATATCCCATTGTGTCAACATATCACATTTTGTTTATCAGTTCATCTGTCAGTGGGTGTTTGGGTTGTTTCCATATCACGTCTGTTGTAAATAGTCCCTAGTTTAATTTCAATTCAGTCAAATCAGCATTAAGTATTGAGTCCCATTCTCGGGTCCTTAAATGTAGATTCACTTCCTGCCTCGTCCCCAGTCTGTGACCGATGCTTCGGGCGTCTATCACATTCCCTGTGTCTAGCACAGGCCCCGGCACATGTGGACACTCACTACTCATTTAATGGGTCAGGTGACAAAAGAACAAATTATTTCCAGATCAATTTTTAGGCCGGGAGAAAACCTAAGAAGGGAAGAAGTGCCATGGAGATGCTACTTACTGTTCTGTTTCTGACATTGGGTTTGGGGGATGGGGAGGAGCTGGCTGCTACACGCAGGAGTGTGCCTCCTTCAGGTCTGCACAGAGCTGTGTCCTTCCCACCAGGTAGCTCTCAATTTAACTGTCACCTTCTCAGATGACTTTTCCCGGCGACCTTGCCTGACGAAGCCTTGCAGTCACCCATTCTCATCCCTTCCTCCCTTGTCACCCTTGGTAATTAATTGTCTTTATAACTCATTTGAAAGGCTTTTATCTGCTTGCTTATTTGTTTATTATCTGTACTTGTCCCACACCATCCCCACCAAGGACCACGTCCATCTTTTTATTGTGGTATCCGCAGTACTTAGAATAGTTCCAGCACAGAGTAATTATTCAGTAAAGATTTATTAAATGGCTAAGTAATGAATCCTCCTTTGCTTGGTCACAGAAGCCTGGACAGAGGGATCAATAGGAAACTGGTCAAAAAGGAATAGTGCAGGGTCTCCCAAACCCCTCCTTTCTATGGGGCTGCCTCCCGGGCTGGGCCCTGGAGTGCCTGGTGCGCTCTGCTCTCGGACGCCTGGTGTTGGGCTGTGCGCTGGACGCTGATCTCCATGCCCTGGCTTTCTGGCTTCTGCTGCTCATTCCTAATGATGTGGGCTGGAAATTTTTGCTTCTGACATGCTGACGCTGCTGAGGAGCCAGGAGTGCCCTGCCGTGTCCTGCTCACTGTCAGCCCTTTTCCATACCACACAGCTGGCACACGTGGAAATGGAGCCCTGACACTGCCACATGGGTCACAGCCCCTGGGCGGAACAGGTTCCTGCTCTTAGCCGTGCAGCAGATCTGCTCCCTGGCTCACCTCCACCCTCCTGCCATCTGCCTCCTTGTGCTCCTACAGAAGCCTCACACTTTGACATTGGGCATCCCTTCTTGGACCACAATTGGTCCTCTCCCTCTGGCCACAATATGGGCAACTGGACTGAGTAAATGGCTGGGCCTGCCAGCCTGGCCCCCCTAATTGGTGGGTAGCTGTGCTGTGCCGACCTCTCTTCACCCTGCCTCTTCTAGGTTTCTTCGGTTTCCTTAATTGCTATAGTGCTCGACCACCCCACCAACACCACCACTTTGCCTCTGTCAGACCCAGTGGTATTATCATGTTTTCAGGCACCAGATAAGCTGCTTTATATCTTATGAAATGATTGTGATAATATAGTGTACTTTCTATGTGTTGAGCATGGTAAAAAACACTTTACGTGATCTTAAAAGTTCTTAGAATGATGTGTCAGTAAACTGAATTTATAGATGAAGAAACTAAAGCTCAGTGACATTGAATCATTTTCCTAAGGTTCTACACCCAGAAAAGGGAGGAGTTAGGATTTGAACTCAGGCCTACCTGGTCCCTGAGATAGTCTTTTAAAACTCTGCTTTTACTTGTACACCTTCTTGGCAGCTCCTATACCTGCTCCGGAGTTGCCCAGTCCTGAATGCAAATCTCTACTCTGCAACTCTGGCTCTGTAATCTTTGGTGAAGTATTTCCTTCCTAGTCTGAGATATGGCAAAGGAAATTCGAGGGTGAGCTTGGTCTTTTTCTCATCTGCATCTTAGCTCTGCCTAGACTCAGCTCTGCCTAGTAGTTTATAACAGTAGTGGCAGTGACCACTGTTAACCTTACAGGAAAGGTTCTTGCCTAGGCAAGGCTTGTTTCACGATGTCATGAGGTATGAGGGCAGGTGCCCTTAGGGGGCGGAGAAGAAGAATATGTTTCTCGCTTTCCATGACATGGTTGTCTGTGTAATCACTCAGGTGAAACCCACTGTTCAGTTAATGGAGGTGAAGTCGTCATCTTCACTGCTGAGTGCTCCCCACGAGCTTCTCTAGAGTATGAGAGGGTGAAGGATTTGCTATTGCAGGTGAACCACACCAACCACCGGATCATCCAGAGTAGAGGGAAATCATGGCTACAGTCAGCATCTCAGAAATGCTGAGGCACATCTAAAATTACACTGCTGTGGACCAGAGCGGTATCTACAGCAGCACGTGTGCTTTTGCTTGTTTCACCGTACTTCTTAGCAAGGAGCTGAACGTGCTGCTGTGCACAGCAGAGGGCTAAGCTGAGGTGCTCTTACTTCTCCTGGAATCCCCTGATTCTCCTGAGAGAGGGTTGAGTTTTCTTTAATATTTTTCATGAAGAAAGCAATAACTAGGAGGAGTTATTTTATTTTATTTTTTGCTCATGGCCCAATTCTCACTGGTTTTGTATTATTTTCCATTTATGAATACAAAGCTTAAAGCCTCTCATAAAAAAATGGTCTTTGACTTTGGAAAATGTTGCATGATTCTCAATATTATGAAAATGGGAGGAGCCTGTCTGGCTGAAGAACATTCTTGTTCATTAAAATTGCCTGGGGGGCATCCCGAATTGGAATTCACCTTGCCCTTTCTCTTCTGGGGACCATTTGTTCAATAAGAATGTAATACGATAGTGAATAGATCTATGGAGGAGTGTTTGGAGACAGCCTTTATGTGTGCTGAGATGGAGAAAGGTCAGTCTTGTGCCTGGAGGGGCTGTCATGGCCTCTGATGGTCTCAGATGGACAGAGGTAAGGGCAAGCTTCTTGGGGGGATTTTCTGGACAGTAGTATGAACAAAGGATGCATTAGCAAAAGAGGAAGAGCATTGTGGACTTGGAGGCTGACAGGATAGTTTGTAGACATGTGAAACACATTCTAGATTCTCAGAATAGGGTGGGTAAGTGGAGGGGAGTGTTGCTGTCGTGCAGGTGGATGTGACCGATCAAAGCAGAGGTACTCTCTGCCAAGTGACACTCAGGGGCTAGAGGAGGGGATTTCAATCACTACATGTTGAGATATGAGTATTGTGTCTTCAACTATCCCAACCCTTATATGATTAGGGGACAAGATTGGTTTTTTTTTTTTTTTTTTTGCAGTTTTTGGCCAGGGCTGGGTTTGAACCTACCACCTGTGGTGTATGGGGCCGGTGCCCTACTCCTTGAGCCACAGGCACCACCCAGGGTACAAGATTGCTGTTGACTTCATACCACACTCCGAGTCTGAGTAATTGTTCATGGCACCTGTGCTTTTCCTGCCATGTTGCCACTAAACTATTTCTTAGCAATTTTTTATTGAAAGGCTCAGCTGGGTCTCTGCTCTTAGATATTTTTGAGAATCATTCAGTTTTCTTGAAAAATACCTTCTGTGCTTGGATACTCCACTCTTCCTTCCCTTTTTTTTAGATTAGCCTTGCCATCCAGGCCGTGTTTCCTTCCTGGTGTTAAGCTTATTTCAACCTGTTGAGACAAGGAATGAGGGAGGGAGAAGCAGCTGACAGGAGGCTGTGCCACCAGCTCACGGTTCTGACAAAAGGGCAAGTTACAACCTTTGCAGGCTTTTTTCTGCTTTCTAATCTATGCCCTGAGGATCAGAATGCCGAGTTATTGTCCAGAGGCAGTGCCTTTACAAAGCCAGTAAAACTACCGTGAGATGTGGAGGGCTGTGCCCAGACCCAGCATTCCAGAGGCATTTTCTATCATGCAGATTGTGAATGGGTGGCGGGCAGGGCTGGAGAGACAGGGGGAAGCAGGAGGGAGGCTCCCCTGGGGAAGATTGGGAGCAGGTGGGAGCTTTGCAACTGTCCCAGCTCTGAAAAGGCTGCTGCAGTGTCCTAACAGGCAAGACAAAGGTTAAAAGTCAAGCACCCAGAGCAGGGCAGTGAAAGGAAAAGAGTATGTTTTGCTCTCTGTCTCTTATAATTTTATTTTATTTAATTAATTTATTTTTTTTGCAGTTTTTGGCTGGGGCTGGGTTTGAACCCACCACCTCTGGCATATGGGGCTGGCGCCCTACTCCTTTGAGCCACAGGTGCAAGACAAAGTTTCAGTTTGGCAAAGTAATACCTAGGCTGAAGAATAAGGACATTTGAATTCCTAAAAGTTTCTTTCTGTGAGTCCAATCCCCGAATGAAACCTATTACCCTTTCCCCTGTGGCCCAGTTTAGTGTATCTGGATCAGCTCCATAACCAGGCGTAGCGTGCGGGTCTAGTGCATTGAGAAGGGTGATGGCCTGTTTGCACCTCAGGTCCAGTCTCCACCCTGCTCTGCCCTGGGAGGCCTGACTGTGTGGATGTCACCATGTGCTCTCTTTGTCCTGTCTTCCTGTTTGGTTTGGTCGCTTGCGTGTTTTGGCAAGTGATCAGAGGGAGGGAGAAAAGTAAGTTGGAGTAGTTAGTTATTCTTCTGGCTTCCTGCCTGCCGGGTCACTGAAGGCCAGCCTCACCTTCTGTGGGCTCCTGTTGGGCGACCCTCACAGTCTTGCTACCTTCTCTGGGTTCTGGTGACAGCTCCCTCCCCAGGTGCCTTGAAGGGGATGGTGGGTAGCAAAGGCTCTCCCCTAAGCAATACCAGGGATGCTGTACGATCCCTTGTTGGTTTCCTCAAACTCTGCCCATAATTTCATGAGCAGTTTCTTTATTAAAGTATCATCCCAGTTTGAATGTGTCATTTCCCCCCCAGTTACTACTCTGATTGATAAGACTATGACTTTAATTCACTGAGAAATTAGCAGAGAAAACATTATTTTAAAACTGACCTTAAGAAAAATAGTCAAAGGGAATGAACGATTTATCTTTGAAAAGAGAAAGCAGATAAACCTGAAGGTAAAATTAACAGAGGAAAAAAAATCTCCTCCTCTGAGAGATTTTCTATGATTTATTAAATATTTTACTGAATTTTGTGGGCATTCATGAATTAAGTTCTCAAGGAACCTCAAGCTTGTGAAGGAAGAGAAAATGGACACAGAAAAAATAATGAAGTTGTAAGAGCTGAAGTTATTAGAACTGTCTTTCGAGGACTGGTGGTATTCTTTTTTAAAAATTTTGTTTTATTTATTTAATTGACATAATTATTGTAAGTATTTATGAGGTACATGGTGATGTTTTCATACATATAATGTGTGGTGATACAATAGGGTAATTAGCATATTCATCATCTCAAATATTTTTCATTTATTTGTATTAGAAACATTCAATATCTTCTTTCCAACTATTTAAACCAGGTGTTGTTATTAACCATGGTTACCCTACAATTCTATAGGAGACTAGAATTTGTTCCTTTTATCTAAATGTAATTTTGTATCATTTAATAAATCTCTCCCTATGCCTCACTTCTCCCTACCCTTCCCAGTCTATAGCATCCTCTGTTCTACTTTTTACTTCTTTGAGATCAAGTTGTTGTTGTTGTTGTTGTTGTTGTTTTGCTTCCAAAAATGAGTGAGAACATGGTGTTTAACTTTCTGTGCCTGCCTTATTTCACTTCACATAATTTCCTTCAATTTCATCTACCGCATATACTCGAGTATAAGCCGACCCAAGTATAAGCCGACCCCCTTAATTTTACCCTAAAAACTGGGAAAACTTAGTGACTCAAGTATAAGCCGAGGTGGAAAATGCAGCAGCCACTGGTAATTTCAAAAATAAAAATATATACCCAAAACAATTACAATAATTGAGGAATCAGTAGGTTAAATGCTTTTCAATATTTATTGCTACAGAAAAACTGTAAACTTGCAACAACAACTTTAAAACTTTAAATAAAGTGCAGAAAACTGTAGCTTAACAGGTAATCAAGCTAAATCACAAAGGTTAAAATCCTTCAAAACTGGATTCCTCCTCCTCATCATCTGCATGTCCAAACAGAGCTTCAGCTGTATCTGATGTGAGGGTATCAGCA